>PVHY01020199.1:0-25986 GCA_004024945.1 Uropsilus gracilis | reverse complement strand
GGGGGGGGGGGGGGGAGGCCTCCACCTGCGTCCCCTGGGTCCTGCCCCATGGCTGGGTCCTCTGTGAAGCTTTCTGGAAATGTCCCCTGGGATGCCATGCGATTGGTCCAAGTCCTGAATCTGCTTTGCTGGTGATTAATTGCAGCAAATCAGGAAACAACGGAGGACACAGCTGTCAGAAGAAAGGGACTTGGGAGGATCTGTTGAAAACAGACTATTGGGGAAATGGTCACCTAGGAATAGGGATGTGGCCACTGACTGGCCATAACTGAGCTGTTCCCCACGCTGGGTTGAAGAACCAAGGGGTCAGGATAGAATGTGGGAGCCAGTCAGACAAGGAGGGGACCCCTTGAGAGGAGCAATGATCTTGGGTAAAAGTTCACAGTCAACCTTAGGTCAAGTATAAGGGGGAAGTCAGGCGAATGCACCCCCCCATCATGCCCTCTGAACTTCTCATGGGGCCCCCATGGGCTGACACCAGATAGGGAATATGAGAGCCCTGAGGTCCTTATAAGTGATTGTTTCCATTTGATATACGGTTCCGTAAACAGTAGGTGGGCCTATGGATCTGGGTGGGGGTTGGGGGTGGGCCTACTGACCTAGGGGTTGTCTGACCAAATGAGATATATGAGAAAATCTTTTAGGTGCCTCTGGGAAAGATTTTCTTTCCTAACTGTTATAGGAAGAAAACTCTCCTCCCCCCTCTTCTTCTTACCTGGGATGCTGTTGTGAGGATGTGCATCTTGGACACCTGCAGCCACTTTGTGACTATGAGGAGAATGCAAAGAGAACTGCAAAAAATGCAGCAGATGAGACCTGCAAGGACCGTGGGGGGTCACCCAGGATTAACCTCTCCATCCCCTGCTCATTGGTTCTACTAATTAGAGCTCAGGTGCTGGTTAGCAGGACCCTGTGCATCCCCTGGGAGAGGGTTACAACCTCAGATTTGCCATCCCCTCCCCATCCCTCTTCCCCCCTCCAGTGGGGCTGAGTCCTGGACCCTCAGGTCTGCTTTATGTTGTAGCTTTTATGATACTGAATCAAACATCATGTCTCTCTTCTCCCCTGACTGAATTCCCTCATCATTGTGGAGAATCTACAGCAAATAATTGTGTGGTAACGAATGGCTTTTGGCACGGCTTCTCTTGTGTGCTGATTCCTCTCTGGGGCTGAGCCACGTGGGGGGTGACCTGTCAGGACCACAAAGCTTGGTGTGGTCATTCTCATTGTTATCGGTTATTAAGCCCAACCTGACTCTGACTTTTCACGACATTCAGCACATGGAGAGAGAGCCTGGTTCTGTGTTAGATGGTGCTGAGGTATAAGATGCCCCTTAGCTGACTCTGTGCAGAGGTAGGATAATTGACACAGGCCAGTGACGCAGTTAAAACTTGTATGGGTGCCAAAATGCTCTGGTGGGCGGAGTCTGAAAGAACTGTGAGAGGAAATGGGAAGCAGGAAATGGGGGGTAAAAAGGAGGAGCAAGGAGAGGAAGGAAGGAAGAGATGAAAATGGCGGACTGAGAGAACAGGCCAATGTGACCTGGCCGGGGAAGCCCCTGGAAGAGTGAGCTGAGGTGGCAAGGAGCCGTGGTGGGAGAGTGGCTGGCAGAGAAGTAACTGGTGTGGAGCTGCATGCTAGAACGGCAGGCCGGGGGTGACCAGTGGCTGCTGATGGTAGGCCTGGTGGTTGTGGCCAGACACCCCTGAAGGCGGGCCTGGTAAAGGAAGCACGTGGAGCCACAGCAAGATGGCAGATTTGGGAAGCTGACTTGTACATCAGTAATTGTGGAAGAAGTTTGAAGAACCTTGGAGAAGCAGAGCAGTTCGGAATACTGGAGAGAGAAGACGCAAAGAGAAGATGCTGAAGATGGACTGGACGTTGCAGGGTGCCTGCAGGTTTGGAGGGACAAAGGGCGCCATCTAGGACATGTGTTTGGGACTTAAGGACTAAACGGTATTTGGGTGAAATAACTGGTCACTTGTGGCATTAAGGACTCTGCTTTTCTGGTTAATTTCCCTTGTGAATAAAACACGCTGTTTAAACTGCATTTGTCTGGCAACTGCTACACACGGGTGGTACGAACCTGAGGGAAGCTGACTGGCAGAAGCCGCATTTTAAATGTGGCCTGTTGGTTGGAAGCTTCTGCCCCTTTGGACCCGATTTCATAATAAGGTCTACAGCGACGGCTTGGTGTGAGGATTAAATGTGCACGATGCAAACCAGCACAGGGACCCTGGATGTGATGCCATGAAGGATTCTTTTTCCCTTGACTGCCATTTTCCTTTACAACAGAGTCACAGCAAAGCCCCAAACGGGTGCAGGAGATGGCACAACTGAGCAAATAAAAGACTGGAAACTCAGTTGTGCCTCTGGCAGACGCAAAAACAATGGATAGGGTCACACTGGGTATGCAAGCCCATGAGACTGGGCGCCCAGTGGATTTGTCACTGGGACTTGCTTAAAGGATGGCTGTGAGCAGATGATTTGAAAATTCTGCACAGGTGATGCCCACTGAGGAGGACCCAGCCCCGAGCACCCCGGTTGCCTTTGACCTTTGCACGGCAGCTGCCGGCCACCGTCCCCAGGAGCTGCAAGGCAGCCCGGCTCCTGATAAGGGCCCTGCCCAGCTGCATGGGGCTGGCCCCGGTCAGGTCATGGAGTGTGTGTGAGTCACCGCTTTCTCAGGTCAGCGTGGTTACCGAGGGTGCAGGGGTGGGTGCTGCTGCCTGAGCTGGTGCAGGGTGGTGGGGAGGGAGGTGGCCATGTGGGGGTGGTGGTGCTGTGGGCAAAGCGAGTGACTAGTTCCTCATGGTGAGGCCCTGCAGGCGCATAAAGGGAAACCACTGCTAGTTAGTGGGGGGCGAGCATTGGATGGGGGCTGCCTTTGCAGGGCAGGGAACTGAGTCTCAGTCTCCATCAGGAGCAAAGGCCCCCAGGTCACACGTCCACACCTGACTCTGCCTGGGTTGCCTCCCTTGGGGCAGCTGGCAGATGGCAGATTGCTCGACTGGGTGAAAATGTCCTGCCAGGAGGCACCTTGGATGGGCTTTCTTGTGCCTTCCCCTCGCCTGTAAATCCACATGACTATCTCTTTGCTGGGCAGGGCAACGAATGAAAATGGCAGTTTTCTGCTGCTCCTGGAACACTGATCTCTCCACCATGAGCCAACACGGAAGGCACTGGGCTGGGCTACCAAGAGGCAGGGGCAGGTCTGCTGTTTTCCTCACCAAGCCTCAGTTAGCTCATCTGTAAAATGGGGGTGTTCTCTAGGGTAAGGACCAGCCAGTGCCAACCTTCTTGCACTAGGCTGTGAGCATGAATGCGCTGTCCCTTGGTCAGTGCCCAGTGGGTACTCAGGAGAGAGGTTGTGATGTCAGGATGGATCTAGAAGAGGAGAGAAAAAACCCTGGGTTCCCTGAGCTCTGCAGAAGTGTGACTTGCCTTTTCACACTTTGCTCTCATCTAAAGTAGAAGTTCTTCCAATCAGTCAGATGAATAAGGCCCTTGGTGGGGGGTGTTGGTTACCAGGGCTATGCATAAAGGTGCTAATAATTCAGCCTGCTGCTGAATCTAGGACCCCAATATGGGCAGTTTTAAAATTTGAGCACTGATGCCATTAACTGTGTCTAAGAAACAAAGGTCAAAGAGGCCTAAACTAGATAAGGGGACTTTTAATAGTTGCAAATTCCAGGAGGGGAAGAGAAAATGTATCACTTAGAGGGTGTGGAGGGAAATAGGAGCCTTTGACTTTTAGAGAAAGAGGAAAAAAAGAGACCTTAAAAAGAAAGGAGCAGAGACAAGAGACTTTTGGGGAGAGGAGTGATGACAATGATGGGCCGGTAGCCCAAGTGACCAGGCAGAAGAGTGAGCTGGAGGTGGCAAGTAGCCATGGTGACCATCAGAAGAGTGGCCAGTGTGGAGAGTGTGGTGCCGCAGCAAGCCGCATAGTGAACTGGTACCCGGAGATGACTAGGGATGTGGAAATCTGATTTGTGCACCAGCAATTGTGGAATAAATTTGTAGAGTCTTGGAGAAGCAGAGCAGCTCGGAATACTGGAAGGAGAAATGAAGATGCTGGAGAAGGACTGGACTTTGCAGAGTGCCTGCCTCCGGTGTGGAGGGACAAAGGGTGCCATCTAGGACATGTGTTTTTGGGACCTTTGCGACTGGAAATGGTGACTGGGGTAAGATGACTGCCACTTGTGGCTTTGAGGACTTCTTGTTTTCCTGTTGAATTCCCTTGTAAATAAAGCCTTGTTGTTAAATTGCATCTGACTGGCAACTGCTATGCATGGGTGGTCCGAACCTGAGGAAACCTGGGTGGCAGAAGCCGCATTTTAAATGTGGCCTGTTGGTTGGAGGCTTCTGCCCCTTTTGACCCAATTTCACTGTGGCCCCACATCCAGGGCAAGGAGGTTCCAAGCACGTTAAAGCGGTTCCTTTTCGTTGTTCTGGACCAGAAACGTGTCCTGGGTGGCGGGTCTCCGAGACGCTAGGCAGGGGATCTTATACTTCACCACTGCTTTCCCCCATCAGTTCTGAGATTCTTCTAGCCCTGAAATCCCAGGATCCCAGTATTCGGTCACGGGGAATGGCTGGCTCTTCAGAGGCACAAGAGCTGACTGGTGGTGATGATCTGTTTCCACTGTGGTAACACTGGCTTACACTGTCATGTATTACAAGCCTAGCACTTCCCCTTCAGGCCTTGGAAACATACAGCCCCACCCCCGAGACACTCATCATCAACCAGGACAGCCCGTGGAGCTCCCTCACCCAGCCCGCTCTCACCCCTGTGCCTCCCCTTCTTCCCCAGCAGCCTCAGCCCTGCCGTCATCTCCTGCTCTGACATGGTGGCTGGAGGGGCTGAGCCTTTGTCTCTGGAGTAAATGCACCTGCTTCTCCCTCCGCTGGGCTGGGCATGCACATCCAGCTCTGTCCACTGTTCTGTGGATGGTAGAGGGCTGTATTTAATTCTGGAGTCAGGGGACCGCCGGAATGGTGTTCTGGTAACTGGCGAAGATCAGGCTCACTTAACGTGAGCTAACCTGGCTCTAACGACAACGTCCCAACGAGATCTCCCAGGGCAGGAAAGGTCGCTTCAGAGCCCTTCGGACCAGGAACTGTGATAAGAAGGACTGTCATTTTCACTTTGGAACCACTCGGTAAGAAAGTAGAGACAGCGACTCATGACTCAGTGCCTCCCATGTAGAAATGACTGTTCTTTTCTCTCATGGTATTAGATCATAGATTCATCCTTAGGAGAGACTCTTTAGATTTTCCTCCTCATCCAGGTAAGGAAAGGGCTGCAGGGTAAGGGAGGAAATTTGCTAAAGTCACACCGCTCTGGGGAGTCCTCCCAAGCCACACATCCCTCATCCTGTGGCCCCATTCAAGGTGCTCATTTGCTTTCAGTCTTACTGGCTCCCATGGAAAAGTAGACCAATAAGAACAATAGTATCCAAGCAACAGGGTGGCTGTGAGAATTCAGTGAGAGATTGTCTAGGATGCAACGAGGTGCAACCAAGGCTCAATAGATGCTGGCTATTAGTTTTAAACCTCATCCTCACCACTAAGTTGATCTGTGTTAGGTCATTAGTATGAGCAGTTGCTTTTGTCTAACAAGCAGCTATAATGATGTGCACATGGGGTTGGAAGTTCCCCTCTTATAAGTCTTAGGTATATGCAGTTTCCTCCCCAGTGCATTGAAACTCTTCATGAGTAGTTGAATGTACCAGAATTTTTGAATACAATCCTATTGGAAAGCACTGAGGGAGGGTTTTCACAGAGCTCTCGGGAATATGAGGTGCTACAATCACTTTAAAGCAATTTGGCAAGATCTGAGGAAGATGGGGAGGTTCCTCCCTGGGACTGAACCATCTCCCCCCACCCATGTCCCTGGATGTGCCCCACACCCATGCAGGGAGACAGAACTAGGGATACTAGGCCAGGAGATGTCAACTAGCAGAAGATGGAAAAACCCTAGAGGTCCCACAGAGAGGTGGGCAATAAACTGGGGTCAAATTGTTCCATGGAAGAGTCTAGCAAAGATAAAATAAATGAGCTGGAGTCCCAATGCCAGCCAGGTAAGAGTGTAAATAAAAAGATACTGAACACCAAGCAAACTGAGCCTGCCAACAGTGCCTGCAGGGTATTCCTAGGTTCTTACTGAGCAGCCAGATACAACAAGCTTGGAAATAACGAATAAGAGGAGGCACTTAGGATGACTGCTGTTGGGGGGAAGAGGAATGGGGCTGGATTTGCTGGGAAGAAATCGGGGCGATTCAGCTTGATCTGGAATGTTTTATTTCTGATGGAGAAGTGGGGTGACCTGACGAGGGTGGGGGTGGAGAGAGCTGTGGCGTGGAGGTGCCTTCCTGGTGCTTGGGAAGCTCCACAAGTCTGCCAATCACACTTCCTCGCTCCTTCTGTCTGCTCTTGCTTCCCTTTGGCTTGTGGGTGCGTGTTTAGCACCTTACCTCCAAGCGTGCGTTCTAGAGCGCAGATTTCTCCTCCGGCTACGAAGCTTGTGTACAGCGTCTGGGGGTAAGACTCCAGGTCCCGATGTCAGGACTTGTTTTCTGCTGGGATGTGTGCGAGGAGAGGTCACGGGTGCAAGCTGGAGTCGGGGCTGAGTTAATGATTTCACACGACTCCTACTTGGTATGTCAACTCCCAAGTGGTCCTGGCAGCGACTTCTTCCCCGACGTGGGCCCACCCAGAGGCACACGAGGCAGGAGGACACGGGGCAATGGAGACATCCCTGCCACTATGAGCCTGACCGCTGGGCAGCGGAGAGGAGGCTCCCGGAAGAAGCCAGAGGTTGTGGGGTTCGGGTCAGGGAGGCTGAGGAGGTGTGTCCCTTCCGGTTAAAGTGTGACTTCACTGGGGCGAGGGGGCAGGCGAGGCATCAAGTTCACAGGCAAGATCAGTGTCAGTGGGTGCAAGATCAGTGTCAAAGGGTGCAAACCAGTGCTTGAGTGCACGGGTGTGAGTAGGTGGAGCTGTGCAGGAACATGCACACACCCAGTCTACTCTGTCTCTGCTGTGTACACGCTGCAGATAGCAGCGTATAAACCGCCAGGTCAGTACATCATGACAGAAGCCTTCTAGGCAAGCACTGACCTTCCATCGTGGACAATTTAGCAGTCACAGGGGGGTTTTCTCACCCTTTAGAAGCTGAGATCCCAAGTTAGCCCTATGGAGGCACAGGGATGTTCTGTCCTGCAACTGCTAGGTTGACTTTCAGAAGCGTTGGTGGATTGTGGCAAAGCCCCTGGAGCTGATGTGCCCTCGAGCAGAGCATGGCATCATCCAGAGTGCGATGCCATCCAGTGGGCACCTACAAATTTCTTGCACAGCTGAAGTTTCACACTTTCTGGTTAACCGTTTCCCACCCTGCCCCCATCAACCTGTTCCTCCCCCCCCCCACTGGTGTCCTCAACTTCTGTCTTCTCTCCTTCAGGTCCCTCCTGTGGGTGGGTCACGCCTCTATGACTTGCTTATTTCACTTGGCCTAACTGCCTGGAGTTTTGTCCACTGGTTGGGTTTGCAGCTCATCCTTTATCCACTCTCCCAGGTGGGAGAGTGGATAAAGCTGCTTTAAATACCGGTGCAACCCCTTTTCATGACAAGCATGAGCTGAAGAACTACACCAAACACATTTTAGTTTCCTGCAGATTCTTCAAAGTGCTAATATTTGCCAAGTCGGCTTTGTCCATATGCTGCATGTTATGTCATCTGTCCAGGGAATCACAAATGCAATAGATACGTTAATTCACACTAAATCACTCAAGAGTAAACTGTAGACCTTGCTCTCTCAGCAAGGACCAGCAAGCCTCTGTTAAGAAGAGGCTTCCTCTCATATAAGCACATGCAATTATCAAATTTCATGAACTTAACCTTGATACAGCACTAGCCACACAGACCAAGTCCAAGTTCAAATCTCCCTGAAGGTTTACCCCTCCCACCTACTGAAATTTAACATTCCAGAGTCATCTGTTGTCTGATGTCTCTTCAGTTCCCTGATTCCAGAAGAGTTTCCAGATTATTCTTTGTCTTTCTGCTGCACAGTTTAAAGTCTGCAGCCCAGAGATTATAGAGCACGTGGTTGGGTGTGTTTTTGTTGATTCTTCCCTGGCACGCTCAGGGTCAGGGGGTTGAGTGAGGCCGGGTGGGTGGTGCCATGCTCCTGTCAAGGTCCTGTTGGGAGGCTCGCTGCGTCAGCTTGCCCTGTCCTGACCAGGTGAGTTCTGGCTACTGGTGCAGGCGAAGCTTTGATGTGCTGGTGATGCAGCGCCTGGCTGGGTCACTGCTGGGAGAGCTTCCTGGAGCCTGGAGGCTCCTTGGTGTGGGCATCTCCCAGGGAGTGTCCTGCTGTGAGAGCTGAGGTCCGTCACCTGGCCCTAGAAACCAGGGACCCCACCCCCACTGGACTGGCTTGGGGGGGGGAGACTGTAGCCCGCCGACTGTGCAGCTGTGATAAGAGCTGTTGAAGCCATCAGAGGGAGAAAGGGGCCTTGAGCCTGGCTGCCAAGGTCATGTGCAGCTGACCGACAGGGAGTGTCTAGGGGCTAGGCAGAGAGGACTTGCGCACGAGGTGACACTTGGCAGGGGGTAGCAGGAAGAAAGGACGCTGCCGGCAGAGGGAACTCTGGGACCCGGATTTGGGGGCAGGGCCCTCATGAGGCCACTTGGGAAATGCCCAGAGCTGGCCCAGGCGGTGGGCTGGGGCAGAGGAGGAGGAGATGGGAGCCACGAGGTGACCAGAACGAGGCCATGGAGGCGGCTGGATCCTGTGAGGCTTTTGATCTTTAGTGGGAGGGATGCCACCGGAAGATTGATGACCCCTGTGACTTAAACATCACTTGGGTGACTTTTTAGCGGCATTGATGAGGTAGGAAGGGTTTTACCGAGTGACGTGGAAACACGCCAGCCGGAGAAGGAGCTGGGCTCAGTGAGGACCGCAGTGTCTCTCTGTCCACCGCATCTCCCCCTGGTGGGGAAAGAATATTTAAGTGAATGAAGGGATGGACGGATGAGACAAAGCAGTGGCATGTGTTCTTCCTAATTTCCAAGCCCAGGATCATATCTGATGTGTGGTGGACTTGCTCTTTGTTTAGCTCAGGCCAAACATGCCCTGAGGTTTTCCTCTGTGTTTCCAGACTGTGGTTGCCTGCGAGAGAAATCTCCATGTAAGCCGGCTGCGGTGGCGCATGGCTTTAATCCCAGCCTAGGACAGGAGGCTGAGACTGGGAATTGCTTGAATCCGCAGGTTCGAGACCCGCCTGAGGTAACATAGTGAGATCTAGTTTCAAAAAATAGTTGGGCGTGGTGGCGTGTGCCTGTAATCCCAGCTACCTGGAAGGCTGAGGCTGGGGATTGCTTGAGTCCGCTTGAGTCCGTGGTACCCCGGGCAACGAGTCTGCAGTTTCCCAGGCAACATAGTGAGACATAGTCTCAAAAAATGGCTGGGCATGGTGGTGTGGACCTGTAATCCCAGCTACCTGGGAGGCTGAGGCTGGGGATCACTTGAGTTCAGGGTACTCTGGGCAACAAGTATCTATGGTTCCCTGGGCAGCAAGGCCTAGTCTCAAAAAAAGAAAAAGAAAATGAAAATCTCCATGAAGCTTAGAAGAGGGAGGTAAAGTCACGGCCATTTTTAAGCGCTCAAAGTCTGTATGAGTGGGGTCCTCTTACCTCTCACACACAAGCTGCCCCTGGTCTGTGGACTTACTTCTTGGCACAGAGCAGCACCTCCTCCTGGTGCCACTGCTTGGTTCCTCTGTCCCTGGAAGCCTGGCCCACGCTGCTCCATGGTGCTGAGGGTCAGCTGCCCCCAAGGTCACTTACCACTGAGGTTCTTCACCTCTGTGCCCATCTTCCTGACTGCCAGCTGTGCTGACTTCCGGCCTCTGACCAGAAGTAACAGAACTCAAGCCTTCCATCTAATCACCAACCATCATACAAGGTCTCGGCCAAAGTGAGTTCATATTCTAGATCCCTCATCATGGTTCTGCTCCCCTGACCCAACCTTAAATGACAGTGACTGTGCTTGAGTCTTTATTGGTGTAGGAGCTTCTTGACTTCTCTAAATTTTAGGACAAAAGTTAGTTTTAAGATCATTTTTTAAAGATAACAGATGCATCTCTTGGCTCCTCTGTTCCCAGCGATGTCCGTGTGAGCTTACGGAGAAGCTTTCTACTGCATGGATGCACTCATGCCCTTGAGTGTTGCATGTTTGATGACTGAGCTTTTTCATTGTTCACCCGAGAGAGAGATAAAACTGTCTCAGATTAGATTTTGCAACAGGGAACGGATGCCAGTGCGGTGAGCGGCAGAGGTGATGAGGTTCAACGGGCAATCATTGGCAGACCTCACTGTCCCTGTTCACGGCAGTGACCTTTGCATGAGTTCTTGAGATTAAAGTTTAGTGCTAGTTGGAGGCTGGACCTGAAGGAGTCGTTTCTGTGTGATGGGGGGAGGGGGGAGGGAAGTAGTCACTTGAGATCTGGGCCATTGAAGTGGGGGGAGCAGGGGGCTCCTTGGGTTTTGTGACTATGCAGGGTTGGCAATACATGGTCAGCCAGAGCCAAATTTGAATCTGTGGCATCAAGTTCACAGCCTGTCTGTGAGCCTCGATGTCCCGATCTGTTCAGTGGGACAATAATCCCTCACTTAAGGTGTTTGCAGAGGTCAAATGATATTCCACACAGTGCTTGGCACCGGGAACCACAGAAAAGAATGACCTTGATTAGCTGGACAACCTGGGGCAGTTCATGAAGTTTTTGTTGCCTAAGTTTCCTCATTTGTAAATTGACTTATAGTAGCATCCACTTGGTCAAGCTCTCCTGAGTACTAAATGAATAAAGAGCAGCTTGGCAAGTACAGCAGACACTAGATTCAAATCTGGACTCCAACACAGAATGACTGTGTGAACTTGAAGAAATTATCAAGAGTCTCTGAGGTCATTTCTGGGCCTCAGAAAAGGAACATGGCAATAAAGTGTCCATTTCATAGGGTTGTTGAGAGTTGGGTGTCTAAAGCATGTAGTGCAGATAACAGTGGCTAGCACATAGTAGGCACTTGTTTATAATGACTGTTCTCATGATTACTATCCATCTTCAAAGGCTTGAGCTAAGTGCACTGTACACCTCATTGTTGTCACCCCTGCAAATGTCCAGTTGGGTAAGTGCACAGTTCCCATTCAGTGGAGACGTTTTGGGCAGCGGTGAGAATAGGGGTCAAAGTCATGTGCTTATTGCTCCTTTTGGGGCTTGGAGACTTTGCTGAGCTGCCTCCAGTTATCTTTCTAAAAACACATCTGGAGGAATAAGTAAGCTCAGTAGCCCCCACCTTCTGGACTATTGCTGCTCTCACCTGAATGTCTGAGAAATACTGGCCAGTCTGAGTTTGAGCAGCTGCCATGCAGTGACCAGGCTTGATCACCAAAGAGACATCTTAAAAACCATAAAAGATTGTGATTCTCTTTGAGTTGGGGGTGGGAGGGCGTTTGGGAGACTTTGGTATCATCTGAGCCCCTGAGGTTCAGTAATTCTAGATCAATCCAACCATACAGTGAGATATACTGGGCAGGAGGTAATGGGGAGTGGCAGAGACTGTGGCCAACCAGAGAGGGCCCAGCATACACAAAGGGAATGTTGCTACCCAGCTGCAGCCAGCTGTGCTCAGCAAGAAGGTAGGCCACTGTCGATAATTCTAATATTGGTGGAGAACTAAAACTCCCAAATTTGAAGATGAAATCTCTAGAGTTTTAAAGTTGCCCACCAATTCAAAATTTTAAAACACAAATGCAAAACCAAAGAAAAAATTTCTGAGGTCCACATTTGACTCAAAACAGCTCATTTTCTGACTCACATTCAAGAAACTTCTGGTATCTCACATGTTTCCTAAAAATGTGATTCTTATTTCACTTTCTGTATTTTCTTCCATGGCATGGCTGCTAACTTGTATCAAGAGCCCGTGGTGTCATCATATTACTAACACTTCATTCTGAATGAAGACTTCAAATAAAGACAACATTTTGCTTGTGTTTCCTCCCTGCCATTCACCAGTTTGTGCTTGTTCAGTCAGGCATTGCGAAACCACAAGGAAGGTTGTTAAGAATTAAAGAACTTTCCAGCAATTCTCTGGGCCCAATTTTTTATTAAAGAATCTTCTTTTTATAGTAAACCAGAGAGAGGATGTACAGAGTTCAGGCACAGAAAATGCAGGGTTTGCTGGCTCAAGGATGGCCCCAAAATAGAATCATGGAACTACAATTTAGTAAATCTTTAATGTCCGGATACTATTCCTTCCCTTGGCTAAAGCAGTCACTGGAACCGTTTCCACCCTCTGCACTTGGAAAAAGACACTGACCTGGAGGTTAATTCCGGTTTTTATGGCCCATTGGTTATATTTCTCAATTCTGCTTGAGCCGCATCTTAGGTAAGCACCTACTCAAGGCAACAAGAAAACAACACAATTTGATGACAAGACTTGATTATTAGTCCTTCTCCACAGTTTCCTTGCAAAACATTGAGTCAAAAAGAAGTCATAAACCCATGAACTTCAGTTTCAAATGAAACCCTTTATTTAAGCAAGGCAATTGCCTCCAATCACAATTTTTCCTATTTAGTGAATGGGTGTGTTTACTTTAGCATCTAGTCATAAAGTCATTAAACAGAATTGGTCTGCAAAGGAATGCTGAGATAGTTATAGTGCTTCAAACCCGTTAGAATAGGAAAAATACATGATAATAACAGAAACAAGAATAGAAGTCTGAATGTTGGCCAGTGGAAATTTGGGTTACTGATTATTATAGATACGTGCAGCAATGACACACACATATATGCATTTCCCAAGACACAAGAGAGTGAGCAGTTATCTTGAGTGTGACCTACCCGATCTGAGTTTTACTTTGAGTTTTACTGTCTTTGAGATGCTGGCATCCTCTGCAGCTTCTATCTACCTTCATTCCTTGTCTACAAAAAACACAGGGACCAATAATCGCACTCCACCAGAGCTGTTGGGAGATGAGATGGTGTCAAGTCTGTGGCATCATAGCACAGTGTCTGCCCCAGCAATAAGGAGTCCTTACTTTCCTGCTAACTCGTCCACCATACATAGTCTTACAGATGTCTGCTTCCGAATAGTAAATGGTGCAGACAGACATGTCTAACATCAGGCTATCTGCTCCTTCCACTGAAGTTCACCACCAGCAGAAAGAGGACACAGCTCATGACCCGAGTCTACATATCATATCACATAAGGAGACACTGTGAGCCTTGGTCAAGGTGGACCTCACTGGACACCAATGTGCCTGTTCCTAGAGCCCTGTCAACTGCCGTGTCCCTACCACACACACTTTGTCTGTGAGATGATCTCATAGGGGATGGTTTCTTTGGGCACATGGAAGACCCAGGGTGAGAACCCAGCTCTGGGGATGCGAGGTGTATTCTATAGGTAGCATTTGCTCTAACAAATGCCATGTCTATGTCGACGGAGCATAGGATGTCAACTCAAATGTACAAGACACAAAGCAATGCAGATGGGAACTGTTATTAAATTAGTGCACACGTAGACACCTGCAGTATACATGCATCTACCTATATGGTCATGTAAGCATCTATAAAGTGATGCTTCCAGGTGGGATGTGTTTGATGCTGGATCTGTGATGGGGTGCGGCATAACATTCCAGATGCAATAGGAACCTGACTTTCTGGAAAAGAAGTCTATGAAAAATAATGGCGACAAAGGCCAGTTGCCATGTGGACAAGGCTTCTGGTGAGGAACCCAAAGCAACGTCCTCTTGACTCTGTTGAGTTTGTCAGTATTTCTTTGACTTAGGTGTGTGACTCGTGGGAGGGACACTCACGGTAGAAGGTTCCTGGCATGAAAGCCAGGGGGAGGGGTGTCCCAGGGCTCCACCTCCTCTGTCAGCTCACGTCCTCTTCAGGCTGAAGACTCGCCAACCTCTTCAGGGTCTGCTTGGGGTCCACTGCTCTGGCATGAGCACGAGATCAGGTCTTCCTGGCCGCTTCTGGCAAGAGACAACACGACTTCCTTCCCAGCTGGGGAGGGGAAACTGCCCGGTGAACCTGCTGACTCTCTGCCCTCCCGCTCAGCATGACTCAGAGACCTGTACCGGGAGCCCTCCTGGGTTTGGCAAGTGGGATAAACAGGCCGCTTCCCTTTGATGTGTCCAGACACAGAAGTGATTCAGAAGCTCCTCTCCCAAGCTCTACGGGAGTGCTGGACAAGCTCAGGACAGAGGACAGGGGAAGGGGAAGACGCCTTCATCACAAGCTGTGGTCCAGGCCAGCGGCTCCGCCCTGCTCTGCCCCGAGGGAACTCCGAGATGACTCAGTGGCTCAAATATCCTGTCTTTTCCTTCTGAATAAAGAAAATAAACCCTTCAAGCAGAACTAAGAGCAGAGCTGAGCCTGGGTCCCTGACAGTCCAGTGCACCTGTTGACCTTGCTACGCCCCGGACAGACTGAGCGGAGTCTGAAGATGACCAGGACTTAGATAGGTGGACATACCTGAAGGGGTTCGGGTGTCTGTGAGAACAGGGACTGTGAATCCGTGGGTGGGGGAGCAGATGCAGAGGTGGTGACCCCAAGATCTTCAGTTCAGCGACTTCAGGTCTGTTGACATAGGGTCAAGATTTCCAGGCCCAGACCTGGAAAAAACTTACTTTCTCATCAAAAATAATGCCTTTCTTTTCAGAATATACTCATTGGACAGCTATGAATATAAGTAATAAGAGAGAAAGCTTAGGAAAGAAGATGATTAATTAAAAAAAAAGATGAAATGTTGCCTTTGGGGGCCTCATGGATGGATCTTGAGTTGACAACCATCAGTCAAGTAAGTCAGAGACCAGGGTTGTCACTGGTTGGTGTCACTCATCTGCAGAATATAGAGAACTTTGTTTTGTGGCAAAACCAAGATAGGGAAACAACCCAAATGCCCCTAAACTGACCAATGGATCAGAAAGCTGTGGTCTATGTACACAATGGAATGCTATTTATCCATCAAAAAAGACAAAGTTATGTCATTCGCAGCAACATGGGTGGAGCTAGAAGGAATTATGTGAGCAGAAATAAGTCAGAAAGGAAAAGAGAAATATGGGGTGGTCTCACTTATAGGAGGGATAGAGGGAAAACAAACAAATGGACAAGAAAAGTTTAAAACTGTCAGCAGAACTGAAGCATAGAGCAAGAGAGGGGAAGGGGGGAAATCGGGGAAGGGATGGGCGCAAGAGACTAAGATAGTGCATGGGTGACAAGGTGATGGGAGAACCTTGGGGTAGACAATGAAGTAGTGTGTGTGTTATGCAATCAATTGAAAAATGAAAAAACAGATTTAAAAATATGATCTGTCTTTGGGGAGAAAAAAAAAGAAAAAAAAGTGGCAAAACAAACTAAATGATTCTCTGATTCTGAGAAACAGTCCAGTCACCAGAGGGGGCATGGGGTCTCAGAGGAGAGGGTGGGGGAAGGGGAGGGGTGTTGGCATGGAACTTTGGTGGCTGGTGCGTGGATCAAGAGCACACGTGGGGATGACGTGACGTGCTCCCCGAGTGTCGCAGCTGTGTAAGTGTTCGAGGAATGGGTGAGTCAGGAAAATCCTTCCTCTTTTTTTTTTTGTCTTTTTCTTCTGAGACTCGGTCTCACTGTTTTTGCCTGTGGAACCGCAGGCTCACGTTGCCCGGGGTACCACGGACTCAAGTAATCCCCAGCCTCAGCTTCCCAGGTAGCTGGGATTACAGGCATGGGCCACCACGCCCAGCTATTTTTTTGGGACTAGGTCTTGTTACGGGCCCCAGGCGGGACTCGAACCGTGATCCCTGGCCCCGGCCACGGCTTCCTAGGCTGCCACTTACAGGCATGCTCACCCATGCCAGTCCTTCCTCTCTTCTTAAAGGTCAGTGGAGAACTGGCGCTGGGGCCTCAGATTCCTTCATCCAGTGATGCTCCGTTGTTACCTTTCTGAAAGGGGACCGAGCCTGCAGCATGCACAGGTGGAGATGGGGTGTCTCCTGCCTGCCCTGCAGGGAGGGGTCTGGTTCTCCTTTTCCTTCTCCAGGGGAAACAACTCAGGCTGGGAGCACAGGGCAGGGTGGGCGTTCCAGGCCCCAGGGCACACGCTTCTCTCGTTGCCCCGAGAGCTCTTTGAGAAACTCTGCTGGACAGGAGGTCGGGCCGCTTGCAGGAGGCCGCCCTGGCCCTGCAGGCCTGTGCACAGCCAGGTCAGGGGAACCAGGAGGTGTGAAAGTCCATGACCTTAGAGAGCCCCCGAGTCCAGGAAGCGCAGGCGAGATGGGCAGGTGGAGGTGGGCAGGAGGAGGTGGGCAGGTGGAGCTGGGCAGTTGAGCAGCAGGGCCTGCAGCAGGGCTTGGAGCAGCCCAGCCGCCCAGGCGCTGCTCACGAGAAGGCGACTCCGCTCTGCGGGACAGAGACAGGCTGGCCAGTCCCGGCCTCGCCAGGCGTAGCTCCCCAGCTGGGCATCTTGTTCCCAGCAGCGTCAGCACAGCGGGGTGGTTACCTGGGTGCCCTGGGCAGCGAGGAGGTCTGCTGGCCTCTCCACCCAGTGGCACAGGGGCGGGGCCCGGGGATGGCCGCTTGCAGTCACGCCGCCCTCTGAAGGGCTCGGGCGACTCTGTGCTGCTCTGACCCTGTTGCTGTATGACCCCCCGGGCTCGCCCAGCTGCGGCATTAAGATGGTGGCAGCCCCCCATAGCCCCCTCCCCCCGTTTCCCCTCAATGCTGAGCTCACTGCGACCCCCTCAAACGCTAGGAGAACCCAGCAGCCCCAAGACCCTTTAAACTCCCTCCCCAGCTGCCCAGAGGACAGGGAACAGCCTGAGGGCTGAACCCTGAGTCCCGCCCCAGGAGCCAAACCATACGGAAGTTCCTGTCCACAGAGCATGGACAAGTGAGAGGGAAGTGGGGGTGGAGGGGGGGTCTGGTGGGCTCAAGCCCCCACACCGGGTGCCCTTGGCCATGAGGTGCCCTCAGTCTGAGGGGCGAGGAGAGGATGCCTTTCCCTTTTTTTTTGGTGAGACTAGGTCTGGCTATGTGGCCTGGGGTAGTCCCAATCCCATGGACTCAGGCAATCCCCAGCCTCAGCCTCCCAGGTAGCTGGATGACAGGCATGCGCCACCACGCCCAGCTATTTTTTTGGCTCTAGGTCTCGCTATGTTGCCCCGGGTGGGTCTCTAACCTGCAGACTCAAGCGATTCCTAGTCTTGACCTCCCTTCCCAGGCTGGGATTAAAGGCACGTGCCGGCCTTTAGGACACCTTTCCTGAGGGAAGATGATGAATGCAATGCACTGGCGCTTCTCATTTCCCAGCCTGCGGCATCTGCCCAGGCTTGCCATGGGGGGCTGAACCCCAAATACAGCCACAGGCTGTGGGTCTGGGGTCTCCCTGCTGGGGTACAAGCAGGTCAGCCTCAGGGGAGCAGAGGAGGCAGAGGGGTCTGGTTGGGGTCAGTGTGATGTGACCCCCAGACGCCTCCCCCCTCCAGAGCCAGGACCCAGCCTGAGGCCCCTGCGGGTAGCAAGGAAACGCCTTGGGTTTGGTTTGGCTTCTGCCTGGTGAGTCTCTGCTTCTGCGTAGCTGCTCCGCAGCCACTGGCTTCCTCTCCGTCTCTTCTCCGTCTTCACGTCTGTTCTCTCCCCTACTTCACGTCTGTTCTTTCTCCATCTCTTCTCCGTCTTCACGTCTGTTCTTTCCCCGTCTCTTCTCCGTCTTCATGTCTGTTCTTTCCCCATCTCTTCTCTGTCTTCACGTCTGTTCTTTTCCCGTCTCTTCTCTGTCTTCACGTCTGTTCTTTTCCCGTCTCTTCTCTGTCTTCACGTCTGTCCTTTCCCGTCTCTTCATCTTCATGCCTATTCTTTCTCCAACTCTTCTCCATCTTCCTGCCTGTTCTTCCTCTTCCACTCAGCGTCTGCCCTGTTATGGGAATCATGTCTAACAAAGGTCTTCAACCTCTGCTGGAAACTGCTAGGAGCTCTTTCGTCTACCTTTTTCTGAAGGTGGCTTCAGAAGGCCCATCTCAGGTTTGAAATGGAGAAAATGGCCCCGGAGCCTTTCTTTGGGGTGAAAGCCTCCCTCCTCATTCCCACAAGGAAACTACTTTTTTTTTTTTATATGCAGTCTCATTATGTTGCCTGGGGTAGTCCCACTCCCGCAGACACAAGCTATCCCCCCTCAACATCCCAGGTAGCTAGGATTACAGGTGCCTGCCACCATGTCCGAACAGATGTGAAGACGGAGAAGAGACAGGGAAAGAATAGGTGTGAATACGGGGAAAGAACAGACGTGAAGACAGAGAAAAGGATGCTTTCTCAAGACCACGTCTCTCTATGTTGCCTGGGATAGTCTCGAACCTGCGAACTCAAGCGATCCCAGCCCTCTTGCCTCCAAGCGCTTAGACTACAAGTGTGCACCACTGCACCCGGCAGGAAACAACTTTTGGTGGGGAAATTCTTAGAAGATCAGTGAACATTGCTGACATTACCAAATTAGCCCAACAGCACCAGGGAGGGGTGGGGTGGGTAAGCTCTGCAAATCTTGCCCTGTTCCCCTTAAGCATCACTTCTGTGCTTGTCTGAAGGTTGCTGTGCTTGGGGCTATTCACATCACCCTAGGTTCTCTGGGTCTCCACCCCAAAGCTGCATTTCAGGCTGTGCGAAACCACGTCACTCCTGTCCCCACACACCAGCAGAGATCTGGTGATAGCCCCAGATGGATCTTGTTTTAAGAGCTATTGGTTATACTGCCAACTGGATCAAAGCGTGGAGCAAAAGAGGGGGAGGGCAGAGAAATGGGCACAAGAGATTAAGGTGATGGTTCATGGGTGACAAGGTGATGGGAGAACCTCGGGGTGGACACTGATGTAATGTATATAGATAGGTATAGATTTATATGTGCAATCAAAAAAAAAGTTGTTGGTTATTAATCACCCACTTCCCCACATGAGAGCAGTTCATTCCTTTCTGGCAACATTTCCAAAACTTGACTTTTTGTCTTTCATCAGAGAGAAGAAAAACAGTTTCCCTTTCCAAACAAGGAGACACTTTCCAGGCTAAGCCATCAGAACAATCAGAGCCGGAAATGTGCAGCGATCCCCAAGGGGTGGGTGGCAGCACCGGCCTCCAGCCTTTGAAGCTGGGTATTGTGCAACCAGCTGTTAGGCTTTCCATCCTAAAGATGCCTCTGCCTTTAATGATTAAAATGCCCCATGGGATGTATCAACAGCTTGTAAACTCCTAATTGGGGTGTGGCTGCTGTGGCTGCAGTTGCCAATCACATGCTGGCAGCAGGTTCAGGGGATACAGTTGGGGTGAGGGATGAACACTCTGTTTATACCACCTGTAGGGCCAGCATCAGACTCCTCCATCTGCACAGGTTCTTTATTGGCAGATACACAGACACCCCGAGTGGGGGCCAGGCGAGGCTGGGGGTGTTGGGAGGCAGGTGCGCCCCCAGCCTCCTAGGAATCGTCACACTCTCTCTGAGCTCTCAGCATCCTCTCATACTCTGCATCCCTTTTTCCCCTCTCCCAGGCCCAGGTGTGCTCATTTACACACGTGCATACCCACGAGCCCGCACAGTCATGGGGCTACGCAACACTCAGGTGTGACTATGCAGCCTGTAAAGGAAAAAGCCCAACCAGTGCCATTTACCCCACAAGGGGTGAAGGCAAAGCTATGTGGGAATGAGTGGACACAAGATCGCCCTGTTCAGACAGCATCTTCTTTGTGGTGCATGCTACTGAAGACGTGGGTGCGCAGATAACACTGACTTCACCGCGTGACGGCGTTCAGAGAGTGGAGGAAGACCTGACAAGTGTCCCTGAGACTCAGCGAGCCAGAGGGAGCCTGGGCCAAGGGCTGGTCAAGTAGTGGTGCCCTCCTGCCTCTCGCCTGACACACCTGAGCCCCAGTTCCTACTGTTAAAGCGCCGTTTGCACGCAGAGCCAGGCCCCGGCCTGGGCATTGGCATCTCGCCCAGAACTGAGTCATGAATGGGACTTGGAACCCTCCAAGGCGGAAGGCATCTAGCTTGGCCTCTCCAGGGCCGCTGTCCCGGCATCCTCAGTTACTGTTTGACTGGCATTTCCCGGCACTTTGCACCGTTTGTGTAAGCCAGGAGCTAGTCTGCACTGCTGCTTTCTGCTCACCTGTCCATTCAGGAGCTTCTGCCTGTGACCTGCTGTGGTGGAAGCACTGGGGACAGAGCTGTGACCAGGGTGAGAAGGTTCCAGCAACTCTGTCCTTGTTGGCAAGTGTGGGGTAAACGAGGATCAGGGTCTTCATATCCTTCCTGCACGAGCTCCTACGACCAGCACCTCCCCTGTGGTTTGCGCCTCCCCTGAGTGTGCCAGCCTGACGCACGAGTGTGCGCGTGCGTGAGTGGGCTCGCCTGGGCCTGGGATAAAACACTTGCTACATCCTGAGGCAAGAAAAGACAAGGACAGGGTGACACCAGCGTGTCCAGAGAAAGCATGAAGCTTCTTGGGGAGGCCGAGAGGCGCTCCTGTCTCCCAGTCCCCCTGGCCGCCTGTCTGCTGACCACACAGTTGGCCTGGCCTCCCTGCCTGGTGACCCTCCCCTGAGAGCATTGCAGCCTGTTAACTCTGCCCAGGGCTCCCACGTTCTTCTTTAGCTTCCAGAGCCTACGCTGAACTGCCCTGATTGGAATGGCTGCAAAACAGGGAGATACATGAGGAAATAAATACAATAGTGATACGGGCTGAGGAACGTGGATGAAGCAAAGGAAGGTGATGTCGCAGCGTAGCTGAGAGGGGGCAGGGCGCTGACTGCATCAGCCACCCCCCCCCCAACATGTGTGTGAATTTCATGCTGCTAGAAGCCTGGGCTTGGCTGTGCAGGGGGATGAGGGGCAGGAGAGGGTGAGCATCAGGAGCCAGGATGCTAGACCATGAAGAGGAATTTGAGCTCTGCTGAATCCTATCTCATATCACCTATGCTTCCTCATTCCTGCCCTGCCCATCCTGGGTTCCAGGGCCCATCATTATAATCTCCCCCTGGAATGCATTTTCCCCTTTCTAATTGACTCTCCATTCAGTGCACCAGACTAGCCAAGAAGAGTCTCTATTTCATTAATTAATTAATTAATCAATCTATCTCTTTATTTATCTCTGTCTATTTATTTATTTTTTAAGACTAGGTTTCGCTATGTTGCCCGGGGTAGTCCTGATCCCATGGACTCAAGTGAT
This sequence comes from Uropsilus gracilis, assembly GCA_004024945.1. NCBI lineage: Eukaryota > Metazoa > Chordata > Mammalia > Eulipotyphla > Talpidae > Uropsilus > Uropsilus gracilis. The sequence continues at coordinate 4,733 of PVHY01020199.1, read as the reverse complement.
CCCCAGCCTCAGTCTCCCAGGTAGATGGGATTACAGATACCCACCACTGTGCCTGGCTGCCTTTTCAAGACCGGGTCTTACTATGTTGTCTGGGATAGTCTCAAACCTGCAAACTCAAGCAATCCCTGGCCTCTTACCTCTTGGTGCTTGGACTACAGAGGCGTACCACTATGCCCGGCTAAAAAAGGCCTTTTTTTAAGATCCTGCAAAGTATTCGTAGACGTGGGATGGTTTTGATGGCACTTTTCACTGTGGCTCCCACCTCCAAGTTTCCCTTCAGTCACTATTTTGATAGCTGTCCAACACATTTTCTCCCCAGTGATGCTTTCTTAAGTCCTATTTGCAAAGTCACTGCAGATAGAAGCAGCAAGCAACAATTTGTTGGGAGCTGCAGGTGGGAAAAGAGGAATAGACGCGGGAGAGCTTGATAACGATTTGTTCACTTGAGGTGAACTCAAGTCTCAGATGGGGACTTGGTGAACATGTGCCGAGCCATTTATTGCAGGTTTTAGGTTACCTTAAATACCTTGATAAAGGAATAATTACAATGGAGGCAATAAGGAAGGAAAAAACTCAGGGTCCTGGGGTATGTAGCACGTGGGGTAGAAGGATGGGGGGATTCACTACCTAGCAGGATAAACACCTGTGGGGTAAACACCTTTATCTTTCAGGGACGTGTCTCTCCAGTAGGACATTCCTAGGAGGTTAGGGGGCTGCCATTACAGATAAGAGACTTGCTGAAGTCATCTCTGGTTTGCCGGAGATGGGTGAGAATAGATAAAGGTGTTCTTTCATCTAAAAGACAGCTCTTATTTATTTTCGGTGCCCCACAATCATTGACCAGGTAGCTCCGAGTGAAAAAAAGAAAACCATCTGGAGTGGAGTGGCTTGTGGTCAGAGGAGACAGCCTCTGGTCTGAAGGTCACCATGGCAGCCAGCACAAGTGTGAGTGGAGGCCAATGGATGCGTAGTTTTAGATTCTGATTTAGGCGCCCATGGAAACCAACTATAGCGGACACACCTTACATTCCAGATAGCCTAGTGAATGAGGTGCCTGGGGTCACGGTTAGGAATAATTAGATGTTTGTCACCACATCACACCCGCTGGCTGAGGAGGTGGTAACTTCTGCTCTGAATCACATACAGCTTGATAAACCAATGTTACCGCAAGAAAAGAAAAACTAAATATTGTTAAAGAAATAGGTCAGGGAAAAATCAAACATGGGGGGGAAAAGTCCACACATCAACTCAGGATGTAGCTTCCTCTTAAAGCATTTTATAGTTTGGTGATGGGCTAATCTTTCTGGAAAGGTCACCATGCTATCTGTTTAGACTGGAGGAACTATGACCTTGGTGATCATGGTGAACCCTGATCATGTATTTTTAGGAAACTCAGCATTGTCATAAAAAACTCCCTTTCAGTTTGGTAAAATCTGGCAGGTTCCCCATTCATGCTCAGAGGAGCTGTGAGTCGAGCATTGAGCCAGCTCGGTAGAAACCTTTACGTTCAATCCCACTGGAAATCTAATCAACTCGCAAGGTCAAGAATGAGCTGATGATTCTGGTATTTATATAAAAAAGGTGCTAAAAGATTATTTGGAACATGGTGGAGGATAAGGAATAGGATTCTGAATCTATTCCAGAAGTACAGTATTTCCCCTCACACCCTCCCCATCTGTACTTTCACTTTCTGTGGCTTCTATGACTGTCGAATATGATCCAAAAATATTATGGATAAGATATTGAGAGATACGCACACAGAGAGAAAGAACACATTTTATTATCATATATTATTATTATTCCAATTTTTTGTCAGCTATTTTTGCTAATTTCTCATGGTGACTAATTTATAAATGAAGTTTCCTCCTAGGTGTACATTTCTAGGAAATAATAGTCCAGGGCCCAGTACTATCCCAATGTCAGGTATCCACTGGAGATCTTGGAATGTGTCCCCTAAGGATATGGGGGTTACCGTACATTTCTAAGAATCTTCTAATAAAGGAAGCGAGTGACCTTTTAAAGATCATTCATTTATTCAATTTAGATTGCTGAGCTTCTGCTCTGTACCAGATCATTACTAGACTAGATCCTGGAAAAGTAGTTGAGGAAAAGAAGGCCTAAGGCCAGCTCTGTCGTGTTCAAAGCGAGTCAACAGCCTGACTGAGCACAGAGCTTTTTGCTCGCTTAGCTTCCTACCAGTTTCCAGAAATTGCTACAATTAGAGGGTTTTCATCCATTTATTCAGATGCAAAACGCTAATGAAGAGTAGGCAGGGGAACTAATCTGGATGTTTTTCCTATTCACGGTTGTACCCAGTTAATCAGTCGCTAGTTATTCAATATTAGATAAAAATGCACTAGCTTGTTGAGACAAATACATTCCCCAAAGCCATTGTCTAGATCTGAATTACCAACAGTATGTTTTGAGCAACAATCTCACCAACATGTCATTTTTCTCCATTGACTTTCTGAGAGCTGATACAAGATCCTGGGAACTGTTTGCAGCACAAGGCAAATAACTTAGTCATGAATCCATCCTCAGAACAATTCCCACACTGGTCAGAAATGTGTCTATTCCCTTCACTTCGCTTCAAAAGCAGCTGAAATTCCTTCTGAGCTGGGTCAGTGGAATGCATGCTGCAATCAGCTCTTTTTGTGACAATTAACTCACTTATGCGTGTAGTTCATAATCTGGTCAGTCTAATCTGGCTGGGCAAGCCAAGTCTTTGTCCCGCTGCTAATCTGTAGTGCAGATTTTAATCTCCAACGGTTCGTAACTCATCCCTGCATAGCTTGGAAAGTTGGCCCTTGTTCCTGCAGGAGCTCTCAGAGCTGTTACACACATCTCCAGGGAGACAATAAATATTTGTGGCATGAATGTTCTACCTTTAGAATTCGCATTTCCGTGAGTGGAATTTGCATCTGACAGTTAAAATTTTGTTCTAATGCTCTCTCAGCAGAGAATACAGTGTTTCTCACTCTCACTCCCTCAGGATTTTTGTCAATATCTGATGTTTTTCCATCACCACACAGAAAGAGGCCTCCAGTAGGTATCTGGTGGCAGGAGGGGGTGGGGTGGGGGTTGATTCTGTGCTTTCCACATGCTGGAGAGCAGCCCCCCATTTGGTCCCAAATGTCGCTAGTGCTGAGGTGGAGAAGCCCTGATTTGGGATGTTGGAGTGCTTTCCGAGATCAGGGTTGATCTGGAAAGTTCTGCTTAAATATCTTTATGGAAGAAAGTGGTTAAAATATCATTTTTCACTAATCCAAAAGGGTGCCTGTACTCCTATGTTTATTGCAGCATTTAACAATAGCCAGGATCCAGAAACAACCCAAATACCTCCAAACATATGAATGAATCTGAAAGTGGAATATTATTCAGTCATCAAAAAGACAGATTTGATGTATGTGTGGCAACACAAATGAAACTAGAAGGAATCACGTTAGAGGAAATAAGCCAGAAAGAAAAAGATAAGAACCAGATGGTCTCACTTTTAGAGGGAAAACAAACAGAAGATCAAGAATAAGTCAAAACTACCAGACTGACAACAGAACTAAAGCATCTAGTTAGGGAGGGGGATGGTGGGAGGGAGAAATGAGGGGAGGAATGAACACAAAAGATCAAGATGATGGTTCATGGGTGATATGGTGGTGGGAGAACCCCAGGGAATGCAATGATCTAAAATATATATATACATGATATTTTATTTATATAGAAAATAGAATTTTATATTACAACATTATATTTCATGTAAGTTATATAAAAATACAATTTTATATTTTATCTGTAACATAAAACAATATTTTACTTTTTAAAAATATTTTATACAATTTTATTTTGTTCTTTAAGTTACAACCTCTGTGTTATTTTTTTTCCCGCTCCCTCCTCCCCCTGGGCACCAGAGAGCCCTTTCCATTCTCTCAAACCTCATTCTTTGTTGTTTATTAGCTGTGCTGAGTCCTTTAGTCTCTTTCCTATGTTAGTGTCTTTTCTCTGGGTGAGGGACTGCGGTGTTGGGTCCAGGTGAAACTTGCTGTTACATTTTCAGTTTTAAGTTTGCGTTGGGTGGCCAGGTTACATTCATTCATCATCTGTCCATATTCTCTTACTTCTTACTCCAGCTAAACCTCAGAGGAACCAGAATAAGTGCAACGCCAATCCCAACATAGAATGGGTGAGGGACCAAGCAAAAGTCCAGCCCACAGGCCTGAGCTGGACACAGCAGATATTTTGCTTTTTTTAAAAAAAAAAAAAAAAGTAAAATAAAATACCCTTTTGAAGACCTTGGGCTTTAACACCCAAACCTACCTGCATCTATGTCCAGATGCCCCTGCTCCAGGCAGACGACTCCAGACACATCTTTTTATCTCTCCAAACCTGTCTGTGCTTTCGTGTCTGGGGTGGTCCATCCTGCTGTCAGTCACTGAACTTTAAAAGGAATTGCTGGTGCCTTCCAGTCACTGCTCCCAGAGGCTTGAATGGGAAAGGAAGCGAAAGTGCCTTAAGTTGTTGATCCTCCCTGCAGACTCAGGTCCTCAGTCAGGACCCAGCCAAGACCAGCCACCCTGACCTGTCTACGGGGTCTAAACGTTGCCTTGGGCCCCTCACTCCGGGAAGCAGCCCACCCCCCCCACTGCCTCCGTGCCTCCCCCCACCACCCCCCATTCTCTCCCCTGCCAGGCAACAGTGCTGTGTGGCATCACTGTGCGGGACCCAGGAGGTTCTGATTGCCA
>PVHY01020198.1:5124-26089 GCA_004024945.1 Uropsilus gracilis | reverse complement strand
TTTTGCATATCAATGGTAAAGGTGATCAGTGAAAATGCTAATGAAGAGTGTGTAGCCTGCTTTGTAGAGAAATGCAGGCAGATAAGTGTATCCAGTTAAGGTTAAAGGTAATTGCAAAGGAACTGCTTAGGAGAGAGAAGAAGGCAGATAGGGGTAAACAGCTAAGTAAAGTCAGAAAGTCTCTTTTTACCCTGTTTCAAAAAGAAAATCCACCCAGAACAGGCCTCTAGGAAAGTGGGTGGAATTTGTCTGTGGAGGGTACTTTGAGGGGTGATTGAAGGCCTTCAGTAGCTTTCCAACACTGGCCCTTCCCTCAACGGTGTTAATATACCTCCCCCACCCAAACCACATTAAATAGAATTTAAACATTGTAAGTGATACAATTATGTGCTTTTAAAAAGCCCATATGATGAACGTACTACCAACACTGAATCAAATGTTGTGTGTAACCATCCTCCTGGCCAATTGTAGGGGAAGCATCAGGCTCACCAATTGGCCTAGGCTCTTTACTGGTTCTAACATTTACACAGACACACCAGACAAGGCAGGCCAGGCCAAGGTGTGTGTGGGGGTGGGTGCCAGGAAGCAGGAGAGTTTCCCAGCCTCAGCCCTCCAGGTGTCTTCATACTCTCTTGGGTGCTCTCGCATGTGTTCTATCTGCGTTCCCCTCCCAGGGTGAAGCCACCCCTTTATTGCCTCCTCCCAAACCCAGGTGCACCCCCCCCATACATGTGCACACCCACCAGGTGCAGGCATGTACACAGCCATGCGGAGGGCACAATACTACAGGGACTGTTTATACAGGCTAATGGAGAAAAAAGCCTGACCATCTCACCCTACAAACATTCATTTGGATTTTAGGCGCTGGTAACTCATTCATATTGGACATCTTAAAGATTTCTCCAGGCCCTTGGGGCTCTCATCCCCAGATGCTGTCTCTAAGATAAATGCGACAGCCCTGCGCTAGCGAGGAGAAGGCAGTTCATCTGCAGGGCTGGTGATCGAGAAGCTGCGCCTTCTCCGCATTTCTCAGTGCTGACCAGTGGGGGGCGCTCTGCGGGTGTCAGTGGACTGAAGCCCAGATAGGCGCCCAGTATGACTGAAGGTGTCCAGGCAAATCCCATGGAGGTTTAGGCCAAAAGCTATGGGGAGGAGTGAGACATCCAGCCCCTAAATCCCCTGCATTTTCTCAGGCATAGGGTAGTTGACCTCATAAAAGAAAGAACATGAACAGACTCTACTAGTCCCCCTTGCTATGAAATTCAGTGCTTGCCATGAAATCACCAATACTTGCAGTCTTAAGTAATGCTGGTTTTGTATTTTGAAGATGAAGAGATGAAGTTGGATAGGTGACGATAGGGAAAGTCACCCAGCAGAGCAAGAATCAGAGTCTGGGTTCAGACCCAGAACTTGTACAGCAGACTCCTCCCCCCCCAGAGTCTGGGTTCAGACCCCTCCCCCCCAAGAGTTTCCAGTGAGAACTGAAGACGGATGCAGCAGAGGGGCAAGGTGGTGAGACCCCTGTGGAACCTGTCTCTGAAGTGTGTGTCTCGGCTCCTGCCTCCTTGGCGGGATTCCCTCATGCTCTCCCCCAGGAGTCCTGCTAGGTCTGAGCTTCCCAGATCCCACCCCTCTGTTGCAAGGACAGAGAGCCCTTGGGCTCTGAGGAGGGTATTAATAAAACAGCTTTGATTAATTAATCAAAGGTAGACAAGGAGAAAGTAGGCTGATTCCGGAAGCAGAAACCACTCTCCAACTGGAACTCAACCGCTCAACAACCCCCCCCCCCCTCCCCAGCAGCCCCCAAGGACTAAGTTTCTTTTTCTCTCCATTTATGAGGTTCATTTTTCAGCCTTATGGATAATCCCTTCCTGCAGCCTCCTGTACCTGCTGTTGTTTGTAACCTTGACAAATGTCATGGCAACAAAGCTCAGCGGGCAGATGCCAGTGTCAGGGGTCAGGCAGACCTGGCTATGCTTTATTCACTTTAATAAGTGAAATAATACACGAGCAGCTGGCAAAGTTGTATGTGTAGGTTGCTGGAGGTCAACTTCCTCATCTGTGGATGGTTAGTGGTGAATGAAATGATGCAGTAGAAACCCGACAAAAGGCGCTCAGTTACCTGGAATTCAGGTGTTTTGGGAGGAGGTATAAAATAGAGAAGCAAGGGAGACACCTATGTTTTTCCCAGGGGTGAAGGAGGAAAGCAAGGAACAGTGTTTGAGCTGAGGGCACAGACAGTGCAAGCCCAGGGACCACCTCTAGGGTTTACCTAGATGTGCCCTCAATCATAGTCTATCAGAGCTGAGTCATGGACTACAGGGAAGGTGTGAGTGGGAGTGAATCAGGGCTGGGACATGCTGGCTAACCCAGGCAGTTCAAAGCTACACGAGAACTTAGCACTTTATCATAATGCTGGGAACAGACTAACCAAAGTAACTCCATTTTGTTTAAAACCTCCATTTTGAGACCAGTGTCATCTCCCTGCCTTCAGTGGAAAGTACCTGCCACTACTGGCTGGTCTGACAGCATCCTGTTTCTGCCCCCCCTTATTCCTGGTTGTTCCTGACAACCATCTTGTCCACTTGATAGATGATGGAAGTGATGGGAATGTGTCCTGTGGTTATGAAGATATGGGAATGAGCCTTCCACCTGCTTGCTTGCTTCATAGGGGGTGGTGGTGGCTTTGGCCTATAAAAGGTTGTAACAGAGACTGCTCAGGATCTGGTTTGGGGACCCTTGTGCACCAGTAATAAACCTGAAGCCTTGAACTTCAATCGGAGTCCTTGTGTCTTCTTGAGTTACCCATGAGTCATGACCCATAAGAGAAATGAGAATCCATGAAGAGTTTTAAGCAAGAGAGAAATATGATTTATTTCTGTCTTGTAACTTCATAGAGAACAGATAGCAGAGAGCAGAACAGATAGAAAACAGCAGAGGGTCAGAACTGGAGAACCATGACTCAGTTAGAGGCTGGGGAACTAGTCCAGGTTCTGGCTGGCAGCCTTGACCAGGGAGATGGAGGTATGTATAGAGAAACATGGACAGCAGAGCCTCCCAGCCATCCTGTGGCTTCAGGAAGGCTGCTCACGCTCTCTAAGCCTCTATTTTGTTCAGTCATTTGTGGAGGATGGTAACAGACTCCTTGACCCAGAGTTGCTAATGGGCTGAGGTCACGCACCTGTGTACCTTGGGCGTTTTCTGCTTCATTGGAGCTGCAGCAAGATGAAACCATGGTGATCACCCTGAATGGTGGCAGAAGGGGACCTGGAGACACTCCAGGAGGTACCCAGCATGTCCCTTTAGTGGCAGAAACAAATGAAGGGGCAGTGCATACAGACTGCTTTTCAAAAAGCAGTCATGATTGGAAGGCCCGGATGGTCCTGGTGAGGAAGGAACAGAAGGAGGGAGCATCTTTTGTTCAAAAAGGTAAAGGTCCTACCTTGAGCTTGGTCAGTTCTCCAGAGAATGAGAGCACAATGAGGCTGTGTCCAGAAGGTGGACAGAGGGGGCTGGCGGGCTAGGGCCCTTTCAAAGGTCAGCAAAAAAAGCTTGAGAAGTGCCCAGCTTGGTGGGAAGATCATTCTGGGTTTGCTTACCATAATACCTATAACTGAGCCCTCCTTCCTAGCCTCTATCCCCCTCCCACTGCCTGGGATTTTTGTCCTTGAATTAGGAGGATGGAACCCCACAGGGGTGGAGGGAAGAAATATTCAGGAGACACGGAAAGATGTGTGTCTTGCACTGTTAAATACTTGCAGGTCCTATGAATCAACTGTTACAGGAGGATTCATTGTAAAATGGAACTTTATTGCTTTGGCTAATTTTAAAGGAAGTCAGAGTCATTGTGAAGCTCTGAAGAGTTCATAGGGACTATTTTGAGATGAACATTGTGGCAGCAATCTAGCTGAGGGGTGTGTATGTGTGTGTGTGTGTGTGTGTGTGTGGTCCCTTATCAAAAGAACTTCAGAGAGGTTGAGTGAGTTGCGCAGTCACACAGCTACTTCTTTTTTTAAAAATTTCCCCTAATTTTTATATAAAATCAATATATAACAATATATAGTTATTGTTCCCCTTAGGTATGGCCCCCCTTTCAATACTGCACCCCTATAGTCCCACCATGCACCCCTTTTCCCCCTCCTCCCTCCACTCACTCCAACTTCTCTCCCACTGCAAGTTGTTGGTTGATGCTTTACCCACTGGTTCTTTATTTTTCTGGAGTAATGTCTTTTTTCCTGGGGGGAGGACCTGTGCTCCTGGGATGCAGCAGACCAGGCCACTCAGATCTCCAGGAGTAACTGAGGTGGGTAGTCAGGCCCAGCACATTAGGAACCTCTTCTAGGACAGGTGCATGGTGCGATTCTCCAGGATCCTTGGTTTTGGCACTTCCTGTATGTCTCCTTTTCTCCAGTGATCTGTGTCATCACTGGGTTCCACGACTCCTCTTTTAAGCTGGCTGCCTCCTCTATTCCAATGTCTGTCCCATGGTACTGCTTCTAGACCGCTAGCTCTGTGATTAGCTCAGGAAAGTGACTTGATCTCCTTAAGCCGCAGTCTTTTTCACTGTTAGGACAGGACAGCCTTGCTAACCTACATCCCAAAGCCTGTTAGCAGACTGTGCTCTGATGCTGGAACTACCTCCTGATGTGAAACTGGCCCTCTCACTTTGTGACTGGACATGCTTGGGAAAAAGCACATGACCATGTGCTCCAAGATCTCTTCTGTACGTCGGGGTACCAGCAGTGCCTGCAAATAGCCATGGGATCCAAATCCCATCCATGTAAAGGGTCTACTCTCATCCTAGCATGCAGTGACTATGCCAATATGACTGTGACCGGGGGTGTCACTTTTGGCAAAGTTCATTCAAGACAGAAGAATGGGCTTAAAAGAGGGCAGGCAGATCTTTTCTGAGGATTAGGGGAACCAGTCCCCCCCATAACACTCATCTCATGTAGAGCTGAGAAAATTGCTAAGTGCTTCTGTCCAGGTTTAGCTTTATTATCTAAAAATTCCAGAGCATAAGCTTTTACCTGCTGTTTGCAATTTCCTCACATTACCTTAGTGGCCTAAAATCTCATCATCCAGAGGGAGAAATTGCTCATAGTTTCATTTGTCCTTTTTTGTAGTTTTGAAACAGTCACATAAACTCATTTTTAGGGTTCCACTTTTTTTTTTAAAGAAATGGCTAATAAACTTCTATTTATTGCTGGACACTATCATAAACCAAACTGGGCCCATGCTGTGAAATGAAGAACACCTCATTTTACTACCTATTCTGTCCCCCCAAAACTGGAGACAGGATAGGCATGTAAACCTCTAAAGAGTGATAAGCATCCCATCTCTCTAATGTTTACCTAAAAATTAAAAGAAATTAAAAAAAATCAATTTATGAGCAATCCCCCTGCCCCTAATTACCTCACAAAAACCAGTAAAGTTAACCTGTTAACCAGTTTTATTACACCTTTACTATTTTACCTTCCTTTAAAATTCATCATAAATTGTGCTCTGTTCTCTCTATATACCCCTTTCTTTGTTTAATAAAGCATCAACTAGTTCATTACCTCCAGCTGATCCTGAAAAGAAAGAAGGAAAGAATAAAAGGAAGGAAGAAGGAAGGAAGAAAGAAAGGAAGGAAGGAAGGTAGGAAGGAAAGAAAGAAAAAAAGGAAGAAAGAAAGAAAAAGAAATGCAAAGAAATAGGAGAAAATTCAGAGAGGCAATTCATTGTAATAGAGAACTCAAAAACAAATCAAAAAGATACAAGAAAATAAAAAAAACCAAATGATTAAGCTCATGAATGAAGCTAGAAATTAAGACTTCAACTGAGAGAAACCACAGCTTTTTCAAAATGCAAAAGGTAAAAATAATATCTATTGGGTTGTTTTCAGGATTAAATGAGGCAGCTCATGTAAAACACTTAGTATATACTCTAGTCTATAATATGTGATTAAACTGAACTTCCACATAATTTAGTGAACATGCACACTAAAAAAAAAAATCAAATGGCCTTTAAAAAAAAAAGAAGCCATCTGGTCCTCAACAGAAACTAAGGACTAGAATGTGAAACATCCAGCTCCTGCTGGTCCTCCTGCTCCTGAGATTAAGAGGAGAGAGGGGGGTAGTTTCATTTACTAAAAGGCACACATTAAATTAGTCACTTCTTTCAAGAGACAGTGGTGTGGGTGAGGGGCAGCTCAAACCAGAGCCATCACTATGATTACTGTCGCATCCTATAGAGATTGGAGATGTGAAATTACCTGCTGAGAATCTACCAGGCCTGGAAGCTTCTGCCTCTTGACTCACTCTAATTTCATTTTTAGTGGTCCTGGCTTGTGTGCCACTTCTAGCACATCATCATCTTTCTGTTGCATATTCTTTCCAGTCCTTTGCCCGTTTGGAGGGTCACTGTGCTTGCTGCCCTCTCTTCCGGAAACATCTCTCCTCTTCTCACCCTCAGGTCACCTTCCCAGGGAGTTCTTTCCCTAACCATCTCCGAGTCATCTCTTAGATTGAAGGTTAGGCTGCTGAATTCCTTCCTTTGTGGAAACTAACCAAATCTGTAGAGGTCTTTTACACCCCCATGTGAGCACATCTTGCGTCTCTCTCAAAGAATGCCAATCTCCAGAAATACCTGGCACGTAGCAGGCATTGAATGCACATTTGTTGAATGCACGTTGAGCAAGAAAGAAGCAGTCCTGGCATCCAGAAATGGTCTGGTGCTGGGAGCTTGGCTTGGAGCCGCTGAGACAGCTTGGTGCTCACAGCAGCACCTAGACAATTTCCAGGATGTCAACCACAGGCAAAGTTGCTGTGATGACAATAGGGCAAGCCACCTGATCACCAGACTTCTAGATTAACACATGTGTCTGCTGGGTCTCAATTAGTCCCTTAGCTTTGCTCGAGCCCCCACCCCAATAGATAATCTTTGTTCAGCTATTCAGACATGATATTCCGTTTCCTGACAAGCCCCAATCCTGAACAAATTCCCACTTCCTTAAACTCTTTCCCAAAGTCAACCCTATAACTATTCTTAACAGCCTTTTACAGAGACACCTCATCCTTCCCCAAGCTCCCTCCTTTCTCACTGTCATGACCAAAAGACCCAACTTTTATGAGACATGACCCTGGTGGTTTCTTGACTCGGGGGCAATGACAATGTAAACTGGAAGCGCAAGGGCAAATGTGGCTTTAGATGGTCTTTCTGCCTGTATTTTAGATCTACCTTTCTGTCATGTTGGCTTTATCTCTTGGCAGGACCTCTCTTTGTGGCAGATCTGAGGCCACATGCCTGCCCATTTCTGCATCCTTTAGGCAGAAGAGGGGAAAACTGCTGTATCTGGTGACTAACAACATCACTCAAGGCACTCTCATGTGCCTCTACTTTGATGGAGAGACTTGTCCCTACATCAGTCACCAGAGTGGGGGTGGCAAGATACGACATTGATCGACCAGCCTGAGACCATGGGAATGGAGGAAAAAGAAAAATCTTGATGTTAGTCTTGTGAGGATCACACAGAATGGGGGTGAACTGTTCTCTCAGAGTTTGGATAGAAGAGACAATACTTTATCCTTTATAAATAATGGAAGATTTTTCATGGAGAATTAAGTGCAAATATTAAACTACATTAAGAACCAGAAGGAGAAAACTCAAAGGAGATTACAGCAGGATTTTTGATTATGCTGCTAGTTTTCAAGCTACCAGAGGCAAAAGACCACAGGGAACTGAGGGCAACAGCTGCAAAGCTCTTCAGTACAGTGGTGGATGATTCACAGGAGCAAGACTAGAAGCTATTTGAATCTCACACCAGTGGCAGCCTAGGGACCTCCTTTCTGTGTGCATCATTCTATCTATCATCCATTTCTAACTCTCTCTGCAAGCCTATCTATTGGTCTATGTATCTCCCCATATCTATCTATCTATCTATCTATCATCTATCTATCTATCTATCTATCTATCTATCTATCTATCTATCTATCTATCTATCTATCTATCTATCTATCTATCTATCTATCTATCTATCTATCTATCTATCTATCTATCTATCTATCTATCTATCTATCTATCTATCTATCTATCATCTATCTATCATCTATCTATCATCTATCTAAGTATCTATTGATCTATGTATGTATGTATCTACCTACCTATCTCTATGCCTGTATGTATCTATCACTGATCTATGTATCTATCTGTGTATCTATCTATGTATCTATTTATTTATGTATGTATGCATGCATGTATGTATGTGTGTATCCATCCATCCACCTACCTACAGTCTATTTATCATCTATCTATCTGCTTTCTATTTTCTTACCAGTTATCTATTGATCTACCTAGCATATTATGGTCTACCAAATGTGTCTAAATTCCTTCCAATGGCAGACTAGTTAGTAAGGACTTGCAGCCCCCTTTCACAGGCTCCTGGCCCCTCTGACATAGAGAAAAGCAGAGAGAGGGGCTGATATTGACTTGTAGCCAGTGGATGGGCATAGATTCACAGAGTGGGGGCTGTGGGGCAGAAGACACATCTCAGACATTGTAAATAGTGCTTTTGGGTTACCCTTTCCTCTTTTCAATATAAAGGTTAAAAGGGAGCTTACATTGCTGAAACAGCTTTGGTGATCTTGAAAGTACTGAAAGCAGATTCCTGAAAACAGAAAAATGTTTTAATTTTCACAGAAGGAAGATGGGAGTCATAAACTATAGTTGGTGAGCCCAATGGAAATTTGGGAGAGTTCCCAGAGAAGAATACCAAGAAGATGGTATGTAAGGACCTGGGAAATATAACAGTGATATCAAAGAGGCCTCGGAGATTTACTAAGAACAAATCGTAGCAAACCCACCTTATTTTTTTGCTTGTTTATAAATCAGTGGCTGAAGCAATTGCTAGAGCCAGAGGACAAGTAGGCTTTAATGGGATATCTACCCAATGTCTGTGCAAACAAATGCCATAATGTTGATGGCATCACTGCTGAGTGGAGTCCAGACTGAATGTCTGTAGCCTGAGCATGCTGACTAATGGGTGGATGTCAACTTAGAAATACTGTCTCTGATGAGGGCTTCTGGGTTTGGGCTTGTCTAGTTCAACATTTATGTCAATGCTTCATGTGAGAACATGGAGAGTCCTCTAATCAAATCTGAGGTTGCACCAAGGCTGAGAGGAAGAACAAATGGATTGTATAATAAAATCATGATTCACAAAGCTATCAATTGCCTGGCATCAAGGGAAGAAAAGAACAAGTTGAATTATGCTGGAAATAAATCTGAAACATTGTCTCTAGGTCTCTAAACATGAAAGTGAGATTAATAGAAGTACTGGCTGAATAATGGATTCTTGAAAAAAGGATGAAGGTCTGGTCTTCATTATCAGCTATCTTCAATGCTTGGACATATTGAATTATCAAAAGAATGACAGGACACTTTGGACTATGTTTATAGAACTACATGAAATAGAATCATACTAGTCATCTAATGTCTACTCAGCAGATGCTATTTGAAACAATGCACAAGTGAATACCTTTCCTGGAACATTATGTTGAGTGATTCTGCATACCTTCCTTCAGCAAATATTTTTTGAGCACACATGCCCTGTTTGATTTAGGTACTGAGCACATGGCAGTGAACAAAATAGCCGCAATGCATGTAGGGGGAGAACTGAAGCTCCATCCAATAGGTGACACTGTGTTGAGTGTATAAATAGAAGCAGTTTCTGCCCTGAAATTCTTATTAAAGATAAGACTGCATGGTCAACTCAGGATATTCTGTGTCATTGTAACTTTAGAAAGAGGAGTGTTTTGAGAATGTAGTATTAACTCTCACCATAGAGGGATCCAGGAAAGAGTTGCAGTGGGTGTGACATTGGAGGGTGGTTTGAGTATATATGACAGTTATTTGTTCACTTTTAATACCTACCTTTATCAATGTATCTTGAGTTGTGGGTAAACATGACATCTATCTCATGGAAGGTGATAGAATAGGTACCATATATGTATATATACACTATATATAATATACTATATTATATGTAGTATACTATATATAGTGTATAGTATATATACACTATATATACTATTTATAGCATATTATATAGTGTGTATATATACACTATATATAACTATATATATAGAGTATATATATATATATACACCTATCTCATGGAAGGTGATAGACTAGGTACCATATGTACACTATATATAGTATCTATACTATATATACTATACTATATATAGTTGATATACACTATGTAGATATATATATATAGTAATACTATATATACTATATATAGCATGTATATACACAATATAGACATATATAGCATATTATACTATATATAGTATATATACATGGTACTTATTCTATCACCTTCCATGAGATATATATATATATATACACACATATATATATATAGTTATATAGTGTATATATACACACAATATCTAGTATTCTATATTATATATATACTATACACAATATAGTGTATATATTTTTTAACCTGTGGATGAGAAATATATATATATATATATATTTTTTTTTTTTTTTTTAACCTGGACATGAGAAATCCTAATGATAGGTCCAGCTTAACTGGCTTGTAATATGTGAAATGTTGTTATATATGATGAAGCATCATCTTGAATTATGCGACACAGGGACATCTTTAGAACACTCAGGACCACAGACTGGGGGGTCACACAAAGAAAATGTTCCCATTCAAGAGAGTTCAGAGTGGAAGGACATATTTGTAAAGCAGGGACTTCCTTCTCATTGGAAGTAATGAAGTCTAAACAGGTGACAAAGACCAACTCATCAATCTGGTTTGGACCAAATGACCTCTAAGATTTAGCCCTGAAATTCACCTATTTTACAGCCTTCCATGGCTGCATTTAAAATTTAAAATTTGTTTTCTCATGCATTGCTTTTTTGTTTTATATGTGTAAATCACTGCTTCCTTAACTCAGTTTTGGACTTACTGCCAGCCTGAGAAAGGAATTAGATGGAGTAGTCTGGTTTTGAAATTTGTTCCAGTACCAAAAGTCTCTGTTCCTCTTGTGGGCTATATATCTTCTCTGCAGTTCAATTTCCATATCTTAAAATAATTATCATAAAACTTACCTGTTGTGTTCCTGTAAGGAAAAGCTATAGCATGTGGGGGAGTGACATTTAATGATGTAGACAACAAAGTGATGTACATTTACCGTAGTTCTATTTATCCCAGTCCTACACAGTGCTCTCCCCTTGGTGCCTGGCATGGGGAAATTCACAGATCAGTTCTATCTCCAAAGATACCCACTGTGGGAAGAACAGATATGCCCTGAGGTAACTTGGCAGAAGTCATAGAATCAGTGGTCTTTGGTTCTTCTTTTTAAATTGTATCCCCCCAACCCTTGTGTTCCCTTGCCCTGCTCCCCTCAACTTCAGAGCCTGAGAATGTGCTATTGGAAGTGTTTTACATCATTGAGTTGTCTCTTCCATGAAGGCCCAACAGGGTAGGCAAAATGTAATAGATACATGTATACATACATGTAGATGTATAGATAGATGTAAATATGTATTCACATATGTATTACCTCATTGTCTACCTTGAGGTTCTCCCATCCACCTTACCACCTGTGAACCGTCTTTATCTATGGTGTCCTCTGTTTTTGTCTTTTTGCCTTGTTTTCTGAATGGCCATGGACTCTTGCCCCTAAGGGAAGCTTATTCTGCAGCTGTCTTTGTACCTTCTCTGCCTTCCTCTGGCTCCTGTTCAGTCTTCTTCATTTGAGGTCCTGTAGCTGCTTGGTTTTACATCAGTGGGTTCTGAGCACCCTCTAGAGACAACAGAGGGATTCGTCCTACCTGAGAGAAAATAGACTTTTCTCACAATGCAGTTGTTGTGCAGGTGAAATGTAGCTGGAGCAAGTGAGATGTGGAAGGAGGAAAAGCAAGAGAGGAGGCAGCTTTTCTTAAAGCCACTTCTTCCCACAGACTCTTCTGTCCAGCTACCTTCTCTAATATATGCAGCCCCAATGGTCCTGGAGGCAATGAACTACCCAGAATTTAGAGAAAGGATTCCTTTCTGTTCCTGAGAGCAGGGAGTTAGTCGATAGTATGCTTCAATGGGAACACAGATCTCTAATGAATTGGGAGTCAGACACAGGGTTAAACTCGATATGAGGTTGAATGTTTCTCTGACCATCTAGGGAACCTAACCTGTCCAGTGACCAGAAGAAAAGAGAGAACTCATTCAACTCACAAGGAACCAGACTTTTAAACATAAAATGTATCATCAGATATCTCAGCACTAAGTTTTAAAAATATTTTATTCAGCCTTTTAATTTCTTATATAGGTTAAATGGTTGTTGGGATGCCTTCCCTCCCCACTGATGCTCCCTTTGTTTATTCAGACTCCTCTCTTCTTGTTCTTTCTTGATTTATGTTGAGTTCATTTGTCTCTTTTTTGTTTCCATGGCAGTGTCCTTTTGCTGGGTGAGGGAATGTGTTCCTGGGACATGGCATATCATGCTTGTAGGTTTGCAATCTTAGCTTTGGGCAGCCAGCACATGCTTACTTGAGGTCTATCAATGTCTTCTCCTTGCTGGTTACCCTCTCCAGGCTGTTGCCCTTGCCAATCCACTACCTCTTCACCCCATAGCTTAGGTGGCCTTGCCCCCAACCATTGTCAGTAAAGAAGTTTCTCGGTGTGGGTAGGCATCCACTGATGAACTTCGCAGATCATCTCCTCTCTCTCAGTTTGCAGATTTTCAGCACTAATTTTTTCTCTTCCCCAACTCTTGAAGTCCCACATCATTCCTGGCCTTAAATAAATTTAAAAAATAGCAACTTTGCTGTAGCAAATGTGGGGGAAGAGAGTGAAGGGCGAGCAACTATAGAGCGAGAGGGCACTGGGGTGAGAAATAACAGGGAGGGAAGTAAGACCATTCCAGCACTTTGTACTTTGGATAATCAGCCAAGTTATTGAGTAACCCCTTCCCCTCAGTACAACAACTTACTTTTTCTTAAAGAAAATGATGAGCTTCATGTTCTGAGTGGGAGATTGATAGAATTAGAACTTCTCTTTTTTGTTTCTTTCCTAATGCTTTAAAAAATCATTTTCTTACATTAATTAAAAAGTTTTCCTACATGTGTGTAGTGCCCATAGTTCACCCAACACCATATGGCCCATGACCTATTACCATATTGATGTTTGGAACAATTACCTCTACTCAGATATACTCTACAGTTTACATATATTTAATTTTTTAATTTAAATAATTTATTTATATATATTTCACATCATTTACATATATTTATTAAAAAATCAGGACTTCCTGGGGCCTGTGATTAGTGTGTCTTATGGCAGCCTCCTGAAAGTCCACACTCATTTTGAAAAGTCTATCTTATCTTATTATTTCCATTTTATAAGAGAGAAAACAGAGACTCGGGTTTCGGGTTTCATCATAGTAAGATTCATGGGCAGGATTTGACCTCAGACCTTTCCCATTCATGTTATCAAGACTACACACAGCAGTGCGGTGAGCACATACTGCATTAGTTATGTCAGGTGATAATAAGATGGGGGTAACTCAATTCATACTCTCAAAGGGCATGAAATAGATGTAGGGGAACTTGGTGTCTGAGGAAGGGTAATTGATTGGAACAAAGGCAAGAGATAAAGCTAATAAAACTATGATATTATCCAACCATGAGAAAGAAGGAAATAGTATCATTTAGAACAAGATGGTTGGAACTAGAAAACATTATGTTAAGTGGAATAGATATGATATCACTTACACGTGGAATTTTTAAAAGTCCTGCTCATTGAATCAGAGAGCAGAATAGTGAGTTACTAGGAACTGGGGAAGCGGAGGAGTGGTCTTGAGACTAAGGAACAGGGGATGGGAATGAGTCAGATACGCAATGATGAAACAAAGCTGTGTCCATAAAAACAGAGGTGCTTTCCGGAGCTTGGCACCATCCAGGGTGAGATCCAGTTACAGGGCAATTAGGGGACAAAAATCATCTGCCAATGAAATGTCCTGGCCACCTGGCACACCTAGTCAACTGTCTGGCACATGGGCATTAGGAAATCTCATGGGATACAGTCACAGGGAAGACAGCTGGGATAGACTTCCTCCCTTGAACCTCCTCCTGTTGTCAGGAGTTTCCTTTTTTCTTTTTTTTTTGTTTTGCTTCAATAAATCTGCACTTTGCCTGCTACTTTGCCTGGTGTGGTGGCTGCTATTCCCCAAGCATCATACACACCCAGACCCACAAATACTAGCTCTTCTAACAGTCAGAAGGTACCAACTTGCAGTCAGAAGATGAAGATGTCTGGAGGACTGAAGTGCAGCGTTGCGATTATAGCTGACAATATTATATACTCCAAGCTGCTAGGAGACTAGAGCGTTAATGATCTCACCTCAGAATGAAAGGACAATTCTGTGTGGTGGAGGTGCTAGCTGATGCTGTGGGAGTAATCATAACGCAATTTGTAAGTGGATCTAATCAACATGCTGGACAACTGCAAGTTAAATCATATGCCCATTACATCTTAATTTAAAAATTACAAGAAAGCATGGAAGGGAGACTCACTTGTTCCAAACTGACCTTTCGACTGAAAATAGAAAATTGGAGAGGGGCCGGAATATATAAAATTGCTTGAGGACATCAAAGAGAAACTAAGACAGAGGTAACACAAGGAATCAACAGCATTAAAAAGAGGGAAGGGCTGAGAGATGTTCCAACTTTAAAGTTGGCCCAACTTTACTTTTCAAGGCATTTTATTAAATTTAAATGTGATGACAAACAGTTGACTGACCTCTCCCCAGAATTACAGGGATGAAGGGAAGAATTAGGATTTTGTGGCCCCAAACATGAAAAATTCTAAGAAATATGCCAGGTTTCCACTGGGACATCTAAATGTTTATATGTGATGACTGCTGATGAACAGACATGAAACAAAATCTAAAGTCAACTTTGAGAAAGTTTATTAAATTATTAGGATATTTCAGCTCTATTTACAATAGCCAGGATATGGAAAGAACCCATATGCCCTCAAACTGATGAACGGCTGAAAAAGATGTGGTATATTTACCCCATGGAATATTATTCATCAATCAAAGAAGACAAACTTAGGTCATTCACAGCAACATGAATGGAGCTAGAAGGAACCATGTTAGCGGAAATAAGCCAGAAAGAAAAAGAAATATGGGATGATCTCACTTATATGAGGGATACAGGGAAGACAGACAGACAAGAAAAATTTAAAACTGTCAACACAACTGAAGCATAGAGCAAGAGAGGGGAGGAGGGTAAAACTGGAGGAGCAGGAGGGCACAAGAGATTAAGATGGTTCATGGGTGATAAGGCCTAGACAAGATATATTATATATGTATATGTGCAATTAATAAAAGTACTTAATAAATTAAAAAAATATTATTTTCTCCTTCAACTACCTTCCCAAGTGAGGATGAAGTCCCCATGTGGGGAGTTTCTCAATCTGGGCATCACTGATATTTTGGAGGCGTTGATTCTCTGCTGTGCAAGCTGTTCCAAACTCCTGGGTCCCTACATGCGGTTAGCATCTCTATCACTGTGGCAAGCTGACCACCTGCAGACATCACCAAAGGTACCAAGAGGGACAGATCATTGTGAGAACTGCTGTAGATTCTTGGGTTATTCATACTTTTAAATTTCCAACATTTAAAGCTAAAAGAAAGCAATCAGCAGCTCTCCTGCCCATCTGTGTCTATATAGGCACCTCTCTTTTTCTTTCTCCTTTTCCTAATAAAGCTGTCCTTTTAATACGTAAAAAATAAATAAGTGAAATGAAACAGCCTTGCACTGAGAAGATGAAAATCATTTGAACATAATGAAAGAAAAAAAAAAAGCTCACAGGAAATATAAATATGGGGTAGTTATTAAACAGACATGGTTATTAAGCAATATTCAAACTCATCAGACATGGTTATTAAGCCATATTTTATCCCTCAATAGTATGGCTAAGAAAGCCAATGTTATGATAATGTCAGTGGATCATTAGAACAAATAAGGGGGAAAATGTAACTTTAGAATTTAAAATGTAAAAATTGAAATTAATAACTCAGCAAAGGTGTAATAACAGTCGATGAGAGATAATTGAGTAGAGAGACACAGCAAAGACAAATCTATATGAGAAAGCTCGGAGAGACAGGAAGAATACACAAAGAAAACGTAAGATACAGGATGCAAAATGCAGTGTGTGTGTGTGTGTGTGTGTGTGAGAGAGAGAGAGAGAGAGCGAGTGAGAGAGCATGAATTTGGTTATGAAATAGCCACCTTTATTATTCCAGATAGGAGTGTTTCATAAATGAATCATGAGTCTTTGTGTTCAGCTTGTGTCTCTCCATTTAGCAGGCAGTTCATTATACATAAAACCAGAATATAGACCAAAATGCATGGGTTAAGAGGTTTTGTCTCCTAATGACAGAATTAAGTGAACTTAGCCTATTAAACTAACACCTCTATGCCTCGTTTTCCCTCTGAAAATAGTTCCCATTCATATTCTTTCCTCAGAGTCATTTGGTAGAACTTGAAAAAAGAACATGCGACATGGATAAGTGCTAACTGTGTTAATGAAACAGGATATCCTGGGGACTTCTGTCAATTTACTTTATAAACATGAACACACTCAACAAATAGTAGTAGCACATACAAGCAGTCCATGAATAGGAGTTTCTCAGTGTACTTTGTACTTTTTCAGGGCAAATCCTTAATCCAGGCCTGTTTGACTTTAAAATTCCTACTTGGAAAATTGTTTTGAATGACTGCGGGTAGCCTTAGGGATGAAAGCCTTAAAAGGCAAAGAAAATTCACCTTCTTGCATCTCAGTTTCCGTGTGTACAGCTGCTCACACCTTTGAAGCATCAGCCGTGGCTCATGGCCACTTCTAAGCTTCAGAGTCGGTCAGAGAGGATGGCCATGACTGTGGATTACTAATCTTCATGTCATGTCGCTTGAACCGGAAGTAGATATTGGAAGAGGCTTCAGTCTACGGCCATACCACCCTGAACGCGCCCGATCTCGTCTGGAAGAGGCTTCATTGCACTTAATGGCTGGTTAGGATGAACCAGTAACCATGGTCAAATCTTAGACATGGCAGCTTGTACACCCCAAAACCTCTGCAAAGAAAGCAGTGTACCTTCCCCAAGAGTGCAAGAGTGCATGTGTGCATGCGTGTGTGTGTGTGTGTGTGGAGGGGGGGAGGGAGACGAAGAGGGAGAGGGAGAAGGAGAGGGAGAGAGAGAGCACTGATGGTCAATATGTCAGTTCAGAAAGACAGTTACCCTCTTCTCTACCCTAAATTCAAACAATTGTATGTGTCCCACTTCAAGCGCTTTTCCTTTCCCACCTCCTCACTAAAATTCAGAGTGGACTGCACAATTGTCTCATTATTTCCGCGGGTGGGATGATTAAAGTCTTCCCTTTACCTGAACGGTCTTGAAACGCTCTGGTTTCAAAATGAGCCAGACTCCCTCCGTGAGTGGACAGCGCCGCCCAGTGTTTCAATCTAGGAACTGCAGACGGGATCTTTTTTGTAGCATTTCCCAGGTGTGCCAACAATGTGTTTCTGGCTGTGTTTTGCAGGTTCCGCGGCTGTTGTTGTGTTTAACTGCGGATGGAAAAACTGTTTCTAGCTGGGCATGAGGAGCATGAGATGACTCTGGAAAGGAGAGAAGAAGTGTTGAACTGCACCCTGAGATCGTGTGAAACTGCTCACCATCTGCCAGTCTTTCATCTCACATTCTTATGCCTTTGTCCATCCACTTGCCCTTCCCAGATTATTTGCCCCCACCCCCAAGCTTACCCTCCCCCCGCCCTCCCCCGGAGTCTGAGTCTGCCTTGGTCTCCTGAGATTTGAGTTTGAAGCATCACCTCTGTGAAACCCCTGCTTTCTGCCCCCATGAAGCTCTTGTCTTTTTACTACTAAAATGTATGACTCGGTGTTTATTTGTCTCACCTGTAGCTTCTAGGTCCAAGAGTATGACAGACCTGTCTTGTTCCCAACGTGTGGCATGGTGCCTGGAGATTACTATGCTCAGATAATTGAACAAATGAAATCATAAATGAACAAATGGGAAAGTGGCACCTGTCATTTTTTGGGAAAAAAATCAGATTAAAAGTCCTTGGGGCAGAAAAATCAATGTCATTTGTAAGGAGGGGGAAGTGCAAGAATCACGACGCTGGAGAGGGCAGAGAGCTAGCTAATAGGGACTGCTAGTGAGTTGTAGGAAGGTGACTCATTTCACTGCCAGAGAAAGATCTATTTATGTAAGACTAAAATTAATATAATAATGATCATTATCCTCATTATTTCAGAAGCACAAGAGAGCTGTTGGATGGCTTTTGCTGGGATGAAAGGGCTGTAACTCATGAGATAACAAAAGCCATTAGAGAGGATTCTAACTTAGCATTTCACTCAAAGCTAAGACTTCTCGCTTGGAAATGTCTCATTTAATGTCTCATTCCCAAAGCTAAAAATCTCCAAGACATCTTCAATGTCTCCCTTCCCCTCATCTGCAAGGCACAACTAATTATCAAGGTCAAGTGATGTTACCCCAGAAATCTCTCTTTAAAAAAGAAGCTCTTGCCCATGCATTATTGTCCGCACCCTTTCTCATGGAGATGATTTTCATAGGTCCAAATTACCTCCTTCTCAACCCACCATCCATGCCAAGAGCACCCTGCCAGGGTGATCTCTCAGAGACTCCAGTTATAAGGATGATCCCCAGGGGAATCTCCCGAGGGCTCAAAAAGATAAAGCCCAAAGTCTTTGTGTGGCACTGAGGACTTCCTGACCCCCTTTGCCTGCATTTCTACCTCATCCCACACTGGATGTCAGGATGTCAGCCTTGATTGGCAGGGGTGGGGGTGGGGGGGTGGGCACAGAGCAGAACCCCCCAGGCCTTCCAGCTTCCCTAAGCATTTATGCCTCCTCGTCTTTGAATGTGTTATTTTTTTCTGCCAAGGAAATCTTAACTCTGGCTCTACATTAAGAGCACCTGGAGAACTTTCAAAAATTCCTATCACCTCAGAGACACACAGGACCCCTCCACACAGATCTTGAACAGGAACCCAAACAGCAGATTTGTAAAGCTTTCTAGTTTCTGGCATGCTGCTAAGATTGAGAAACATGGTTGTAAAATAATCCCAAATTGTGAGTTCCAAGTCTAGGAGCTGATCACTGTCCTTAATCTGACCACCTCCTTCCTCAATTTCCATATGCTTTTTGGGGGTCCCTTTGCTCCTCTACAGAGCATCCTTAGCAAAAACAGCTCAAGGGTGACACTTAGTGGTGAAAATAAATTTATCTTTCAACGGTCCCATTCTCTGAAATTCAAATCCATCATGAGTACAAACCAGTCTGCATAGCTTCCTATACTGACTTAGCTGTGTTTTCCTGCTCCTGTGACTCATGATGCCCCAAGCATTTCACTGGGCTGAGATATCTTTTTGGAAACTACGGAGGGGAGGTTTTGGCCTCTCTTGTACTTGGTCTTCACCTTCACCTGTTTTGCCTGTTGACAGAGATGTGTCCCCAGCTCTCATGGGGCTTGGCCCACAAGCACCTTGCTGGAACCTGGAACCCACACAACACCTGCGTCCTGCTTTGTTCCTGGCTGCACTAACAAAGGTGAGATGCTTGCACACACACTGGATCACCTAAAAGCAGAAGCGATATCCTCTGATTCTCAATTGCTCAGGGTTCCCTATGTTCACCGTCTCCCTCCAATGATGATTGTGGCTTCTCCCTAAAATGAAGGGGTATTGATGCCCATGGGAATTGTGCTATGTAGGTTTCCATGGTTGCCATAACAAAGGGCCATGGGCTGGCAGTGTAGAAATAGAATGCTTTTTTTTTTCAGCTCTGAAGGCTAGAAGTTAAGGATAGTTAAAGACTTTATTAGATAACCAAAGGAGGATTCAGATTCAAACCTGGGGCTCAATCCAACCGGTTTTATGGTCAGAAGAGTGAGCGCTATTGCAGCAGACAAACATTTATACTATCCATCTCCTAACAGTCAGCACAAGGCTTTGCACCCAGGGAACCACATGTGTGTCATACGCCAGGAGTAAAAGGATGAGCTACTGGGGCATTTATTTGAAAAATAAACCCAGGTTTTTCTGATTTTACATCCAGAGCTATTTCCCCCTTGGGCAGCCCTCCCTGAGGATTCCTTCTTAAGTCAGGAAGGCATAAAGATACTGTCAGCAATGACCCTCTACTCTCCTCGGTTCTGGAAGCTCTCCCAACAGCCACTGCAACATGGACTCCATGCCTGCTGGGCTTATTGTCCAGCCTGCTCACTGAGCAGGCAATTAGTCTGAACAGCAGTCAAGTTCAAATTCTCCCCCCTGCCATAAGGGACAGTTTGTTCCCAATAATATCTTTCATAAAGGACCGGGAATCCTCCCCCTCAAATAGCCTCTGACAACAAGAGGGAAAAAGAACTTTGAGATTGCTTTCTAATAAAAGTTCCTGTCACCTTGATTCTTACTGTTGCATCCTACAAGGGCTGGTAACCACCCCCAGAGAGGGTGAGGTCGATTCAATCCTGAATTCCACTGCCACCAGCTCCGGGGAGCACCGCTAACCTCACCAAGTGGAAGAGGACAAAGAAAGGCCATCTTTGGATGTGTGAGGTCACCCACAGCCCAGGCAGCGTGAAATGTATTGAGTTGCTGCCAGTGGAAGCTATTTTCTCAAAATGACCATCTCTCGAGGGAGAGGCGTGCTAGCATTATTAGCTGCTCAGAGATTAGGGCACAAAGCAATTTTCGTCTGCTCTTTTGTGAAACTTTATTTCAGAAAACTTTCATTTTTGGTTTTTGTTTCAGATGTTTTTTAATATGTGGAAAATCAAGGAAGGAAAAAAAAAGCACCAAATAAAAACTGGAGAGGGAGAGAGAGAGAGAGAGAGAGAGAGAGAGAGAGAGAGAGAGAGAG
>PVHY01020197.1:6508-26093 GCA_004024945.1 Uropsilus gracilis | reverse complement strand
GTCAAAGATTAATTGACTGTATATGTGTGGTTTTATTTCCGGATATTCAATTCTGATCCATTGGTCTGTTTGTCTGTTTTTGTACCAGTACCACGCTGTTTTAAGTATTATGGCTTTGTAGTACAGTTTGAAGTCTGGAATAGTTATACCTCCGTTCTCTCTTCTGTTTGTCAATAGGGTTTTGGCTATTCGGGGTCTTGTTGTTCCACATGAATTTCAATAATTTTTGTTCTATCTCTTTAAAATATATCCTTGGGATCTTTATTGGAATTGCATTGAATCTATAGATGGCCTTTGGTAATATAGCCATTTTGATGATGTTGATTTTTCCGATCCATGTACAGGGAATGTATTTCCATTTTTTTACATCATCTTCTATTTCTTTTAAGAATGTTTTATAGTTTTCTTTGTATAGGTCTTTTACGTCTTTTGTTAGGTTAATTTCCAAGTATTTGATTTTCTTTGGTGCAATGGTAAATAGGGTGTTTTTTCTAATTTCTTCTTCTTCTGACTGATTCTTTGCATATATGAATGCTGTTGATTTTTGCGTGTTGATTTTGTATCCAGCTACCTTGGCCTAACACTCTTTTTAGTTGGGGTTTCTTCAATCTCTTGGTTAGTAAGTGTCCCTGTTTCCTTAATTTGCGCCGGTGCTGCTATGCGGCAGTGGCACTTTTGGGCTTGGGGTGAAAGCTGGAAGCTTTCAGGTTGGCTTACCCAGTACCTACTCCTGGATCCGCCCCAAGCCTGAAGGGCACTGGCCTGTTCAGATGCAAATTGCAGTCTCTCTCTAACTCCCAGCTGCATTACAGTGACAACCAGAAGTAGTCTCTTTGCTGGTGGGACAGCTCACCTAAGTGAGCCTCCCCCAGCTGCAGAATCTGGCTGCCTCTCCCCTCAGGGATGAACTTCCCACGGCCACGCTCTCCTGCTTCGGCGACTCCATCTGCACAGGCCCTAGCTCCAACCACACTGGGCTGGGGGTGAAAACTGGAAGCTTTCAGGTTGGCTTACCCAGTACCGACTCCTGGATCCGACCCGAGCCTGAAGCTTGTTTAGAATTTTTGCATCTGTGTTCATTAGGGAGATTGGTCTGTAGTTCTCTTTCTTTGCACCATCTTTATTTGGTTTTAGAATTAGCGCAATGTTTGCTTCATAGAAGATATTTGGCAGCTTTCCTTCTTTCTCAATTTTTTGAGAGTTCTAACAATACTGGTGTTAGTTCCTCTTTGAAAGTTTGGTAGCATTCATTTGTAAAACCATCTGGACCTGGGCTTTTGTTGTTAGGGAGAGTTATGATGACTGCCTCAATTTCACTGCTTGTAATTGACCTTTTTAAGTTTTATATATCTTCTTTGTTCTATTTTGGATGACTGTATTGTTCTAGGAATGTGTTCATCTCTTCCAGATTGATGTATTTTTTGTGTATAGATAGTCGTAGTAGTCTCTAATTACTTTTGGATTTCTGCTGGGTCTGTTATAATATCTCCCTTTTCATTTAAGGTTTTTCTCTTCTTTTATTTTTAAGCCTTGCAAGGGGTTTATGAATTTTATTTATTTTTTCAAAGAACCAGCTTTTGGTTTTGTTTGTCATCTTGATAGTCTTTTTGGTTTGTATTTCACTAATCTCTGCTTTTGTTTTTGTTATTTCTTATCTTCTGCTGGGTTTTGGATTTTTGTTGCTCTTTTTCTAAGTCCTCAAGTTGGAAGATTAGAGTATTTCTTTGGGCTGTTTCAATTCTTTTTACTTGGGCCTGTATTGCTATGAACTTTCCTCTTAATACTGCTTTTGCTGCATCTCATACATTTTGGAACATCATGTCATCATTGTTCTTTGCCTCCATGTAGGTTTTAATTTTTTCTTTGATTTTCTCTTTTACATAGTGATCTTCCAGAAGCCTGTTGTTCAGTCTCCACATAGTGTTTACTCTCCTTATTATCTTTTCATTGTTGATTTCTAATTTGATGCCTTTATGATCAGAGAAAATGGTTGGTATTATTTTAATCTTTGTGTATTTGTTCAGGTTTGTCTTGTGGCCTAATATATGGTCAATTTTAGAGAATAAACCATGTCCATTTGAAAAGAAAGTGTATTCTTTTCCTTGGGGGTGCAGTGTCCTGTATATATCTACTAGGTCCATTTGGTCTAGATCTTCCTTTAGGCTTTGTGTCTTCGTGTATTTATTGTTTTCTTGATCTGTCTTTTGTTGAAAGTGGCGTGTTAAAATCTGCTATCACATATGTATCTCACCAATATTTGATTTCAATACTACTAGTAGTTGTTTTACGAATTTTGGAGCTCCTTCATTAGTTGCATATACGTTGATTATTGTTGTCTATTAGGTAGTAGCCATCTTTATCTTTTGTAAGTTTTCTTAATTTGAAGTCTGCTCTGTCTGATATATGAATGGCAACCCCTGCTTTCTTGTGGGGGCAATTTGCTTGTAGTGTAGTTTTCCAGCCCTGCACCTTCAGTCTGTACTAATCCTTAGAGATCAGATATGTTTCTTGGAAGCAGCAGAATGTTGGGTTCTGTTTTCTGGTCCAGTCTGCAAATCTTCGTCTTTTGATTGCTGAGTTTAGACCATTGATATCTAGGCTGATTATTGATGTTTGAGATGGTAATAGTTTCCTAGTGGTCATTTTGGGATTTTGATTTAATTTTTTTTTTGTATTTTTTCTTCTTATGGTTTTGATCTTGAGGCCTCCTGCAAAATATCTCAGAGTGGGGGTTTATTGGTAGCAAATTTCTGGAGATTTTGCTGGTAGGAGAAGGTTCTAATTTTTCCTTCATAGAGAAAGGATAACTTTGAAGGGTAGAGTATTCTTCGCTGGCACTTTTTTTCTTGGAGTTTTTTGTAGACGTGATTCCATTCTTTCCTTGCCTGGAGTGTCTCCTCAGAAAAGTCTGAGTATTATGAACAACTATATGGAAATAAATACAACAACCAGGATGAGATAGATAGATTCTTAGAAAGATACAACTCCCCAAAATTAAACAAAGAAGATATAGAGAACTTAAATAAACCAATCACAAGCAGCGAAATTGAAGCAGTCATCAAAACTCTACCTAAAAACAAGAGCCCAGGACCTGATGGCTTTACAAATGAATTCTACCAGACATTCAAAGAAGAAATAATGGCCGCACTACTAAAGCTCTTCCAAAAAATAGAGAAAGAAGGAAAACTGCCAAACACATTCTATGAAGCAAACATCACATTCATACCAAAACCAAATAAGGACAGCTCCAAGAAGGAAAACTATAGACCAATATCTTTAATTAACACAGATGCAAAAATCTTAAACAAAATCCTGGCAAACCAACACCAATGATGCATTAAAAGCATCATTCATCATGACCAAGTGGGATTTATCCCAGGGGCACAAGGATGGTTCAACATCCGGAAATCAATTAACATAATACACCACATCTACAAAGAGAAAAACAAAAACCACATGGTAATATCAATAGATGCAGAGAAAGCATTTGACAAAGTCCAGCATCCATTCATGATAAAAGCCCTTGAAAAAGTGGGTATTAAAGGAACTTATCTCAATGTAATAAAAGCCATCTATGACAAACCTACGGCAAACATTATCCTAAACAGGGAAAAACTAAAAGCATTTTAGCTGAGATCTGGAACCAGGCAAGGATACCCACTCTCCCCATTACTCTTTAACATTGTACTGGAAGTTCTGGCTAGGGCAATAAGGCAAGAGAAAGGCATAAAAGGGATACAAATAGGTAAAGAGGAACTGAAGCTATCATTATATGCAGATGACATGATTCTCTACATAGATGACCCCAAAAAATCCACAGAAAGATTGCTTGAAATAATAAACCAGTTCGGTAAGGTAGCTGGATACAAAATCAACACACAGAAGTCAGTAGCTTTCCTATATGCAAAAAGTCAAAAAGAAGAGGAAGAAATCAGAAAAACCATCCCATTTACCATCGCACCAAAAAAATTAAATATTTGGGAATAAACCTAATAAAAAACGTGAAAGAATTATACAAAGAAAATTTTAAAACACTCCTAAAAGAGATAGAAGACGTAAGGAAATGGAAAGACATTCCCTGCTCATGGATTGGAAGAATTAATATTATCAAAATGACCATCTTACCAAAGGCAATATATAGATTCAATGCAATCCCAATAAAAATCCCAATGACATTTTTTAAGGTGATAGAACAAAAATTACTGAAATTCATATGGAATAACAAAAGACCCCGAATATCCAAAAGCCTCCTGACCAGAAAAAAAGAGAATGGAGGTATTACAATCCCAAACTTCAAACTATACTACAAAGCCATAATAATTAAAACAGCATGGTATTGGTACAAAAACAGACAGTCAGAACAATGGAACAGAATTGAGTGCCCTGAAATAAAACCACACATCTGTAGTGAACTAATCTTCGATAAAGATGTGAAAAACTTACCTTGGAACAAGGATAGCCTCTTCAATAAATGGTGCTGGGAAAATTGGACTAAGACATGCAAAAAAATGGACCAAGAAATATCCCTTACTCCATGTACAAAAATAAACTCAAAATGGATAAGAGACTTAGAGGTCAGACCTGAAACTATAGCATACATAGAGGAAAACTTGGGCAAAACTCTCCATGAACTACAGTTCAGAAATCCCTTTCTGGAAACATCTACAGATGGCAAAAAATGAAGGAAAACATAAACAGATGGGACTACATCAAACTAAAAAGCTTCTGTACAGCAAAAGAGACAACAGAAAAAACTAAAAATGCCCAACCAAATGGGAAAAAATCTTTGCTCTCCACATGAGCGACAAGGGCTTAATAACGAAGATCCACATGGAACTAACACAACTAAACAAATGCAAAACAAAAAGCCCAATCAAGAAATGGGGAGAAGAACTAAAAAGACACTTTTCCAAAGAGGAAATACAAATGGCCAACAGGCACATGAAAAACTGCTCAACTTCGCTAGTAATAAGAGAAATGCTAATCAAAACAACAATGAGATACCACCTTACACCAGTAAGAATGGCCCACATCCAAAGAACAGACAACAAGAATTGTTGGTGAGGATCTGGAGAGAAAGGAACACTACTACACTGTTGGTGGGAATGTAAACTAGTCCAACCACTATGGAAAGCTGTATGGAGGACCCTCACGTTAATGAAAATGGAATTACCATTTGACCCAGCAATTGCTATCTTGGGAATCTACCCAAAAGAGACCTATATGTGGGTACAAAGGGACACCTGTGCTCGGATGTTTACTGCAGCACAATTTATAATTGCAAGGACATGGAAGCAACCTAAATGCCCCAAAACAGATGACTGGATGAAAAAAATGAGGTACATATACACAATGGAATATTACTCATCAATTAAAAATGACAAATTTGATGAATTTATGGAAACCTGATGTACCTAGAAGAAATCATTCTAGCAGAAACGAGCCAGATGGAAAGGGACAGAAACCAAATGGTTTCACTAATATATGGTCAACCAAATGAAACTGCACAAGGAGAGAATGGGGACCAGTTGGAGTGGGTGGGAAGGGGAGATGGTGGGTGACCCCCAGGGACTGAAATGATGTGAAATATATATAAGTAAATAAATTTAAAAAAAAAGAAAAGTCTGAGGTCAGTCTAGTGGATTTTCCTTTGTAGGTTATCTGTTACTATTCTCTAGCCATTATCATTTTTCCTTATCTTGGCTTCTTGGAAGTTTTACGATGATGTGTCTCACTGTGGCTTTTCTTCATTAAAGTATTTTGGTTTCCTTTTGGCTTCCTGTATGTCTATTTTCATTTCTTTCTTCAGATTTTGGAAGTTATCCTCTATTATTATATTGAAAAGCCTTTCAGTTCCCATGACTCTCTCCTCTCCTTCTGGGATTCCTATTACTCTTACGTTTCTTTTCTTCAAGTAATCTGACATATCTCTGAGCTTTCCTTCAACCATCTTACTTTGGTTTTCTCTTTTTCTTTCTTTGTCCTCTCTATTTCTGCATCCTCAAGTGTGCTGATTCATTCTTCTATTTCATCTAATCTGCTTCCATGGCTTTTCCCTGCATTTTTGAGCTCATATATTGCAACCCTTAAATTCTGGGTCTCTTTCCCAATTTCATTTTTAGGGATTCAGTTTCATTCTTCTGTTTGTTGGTTAGGTTATACATATTGATGCTTTCTTTTTTATGTTTCTACTTCTTCCCTTAGTGCATTAAATGCTTCTATTATTCTGTGTTGTCCTTTATTTCTGATTTTTTCTCTTAATTGTTGGAGTGCATTTAACATGTTGATTTTTGAATCTTTGTCTGAGATACACATCATTTCTTCAGTGTCTTCCTTCGTGTTTTCTGGAGATTGTCTTTTCTTTGGTGGTGATGGATCATTTGCTGTAGGGTTTACTTGGATGGCTACAGGTTTTCTCCTTATTGTGTTTTGCTTTCTGACTTGTTCTACACATTCAGAAACCATGACTCTGGTGTTGGTTGGCATGCTGATAGTAGTATTTTCCAGATTGCAAGTAGATCTGTTTTTTAGTTTACTAATTTGTGCCAGTGCCAGTGACTTCTGGCATCTCACCTGGGTGGGGGGAAGGTCAGGTGTGTTCCCTCAGGAACTTGGCTGAAGGGGGTGTCTCTCCAGATCTGCAGTGGCATCGACTCAAGGAAGGAACCCTTCTGGAGGCCTGGTCTGAGAGCCAGTGACTTCCAGCCTCTCACCTGCATGGGGGGAAGTTCGGGCTGGTTCCCTCAGGAACCTGGGTGAAGTGGGCGGCTCTCTGGATCTTCAGTGGCAATGACACAAGGAACGCACCCTCCTGGAGGCCTGGCACTGGTGCCAGTGACTTCCAGTGTCTCACCTGTGTGGGGGGATGTTTGGGTGGGTTCCCTCAGGAACCTGGGTGAAGGGTACCACACTTTTAATTTTCAATCTTACTAATTAATGAAGTGAGTTTGAACTAGATTGTTTCATTTAGCTCACACCTGGTTCGTTGCTTTATAATCCTAGAGTCAGACATAAAATGAGGAAAAGTCCACCTCAGCCTGCACTCAAGACAGGGCACACTTATGATTCTCTCAGTTCAGGGGATCCAAGGACAGAACAAGCATTTCTGGAGCCAGAGGAGGGGGATATCAACAGTTGGTGGGCTGAAGCTGGTAAGATTAAACCCAAGCATATCTGCCTTTCCTTCTGTCATTTGGACACTATAGATATCCATTTACAATTGAGGTATGGAACGGAATTAGCCCAGAGTCCATTAAAATGCTATAAGCAACAAGGACCATCAGACTCGGTGATACATATTGTATCTCCAATTCTTAGAATTGTCCTTTCCTTTTTGAACATAGCTTCTCCTTCCTTCCAATGCAGTGAAACATTATCTTTGAGACTGATTCAAGCAATACAGGGGCAAGACAAAAAAATAAATAAACCATTTAAACTTATCTAGTTCCCCTACAGGGAACAACTCCTAGCCAAAAATTTTAGATTTAATCAGCTATCACCTCTATATGTCCATGTTGGAACACAAAATGATGACTGAAAACTGAATTTGAGTGAAAATGATTATTAAGACCAGGTGTTTAGAGAAACCAGAATATCCATTTAGTCGAAGGAGGAAGCAAAGTGTTGTTGTATATATTTAAGATATCACTGAGCTGGAAAATGTTTAGAACCACTAGACAATGTTATTACATTTAGAGTGGCAATATTCACACTATAAATGAATCAAAATACAATTGCTTATAATGATGCTGGTCACCATTATGTACCGCCAACCTTGTCAGTTACACATCAGAATTTATGTTAAAGTGCTATTGCCATTATAGCATCAAAACTGACTTATAACCACACAACTTTGACTAACAAATCATTCTACACACAATGTAAGCATACTTACCTTGAAATATTTGGCTGATGTAATACAGAGTGAGCAAGTGTAGATGACAACAAGAAATATAACGTGTTTGTTTCCAGATACCATGGCTATGAGGGAAATATCATAAGGGCACATAAAAAGGAATCATTATTAGAGTAAACAGTGAAGACTGATATATCAACGTAGACAATAATATTTCAATAGAGATATTATTTAAGTTATACTTTCAAGGATAAGCAAGTTTTCATTGAGAGGGAAATGGGTAATTCAAGGTTTTGATAAAGCAAATGTTAGGACTGGCAAATGTATTTAGGAAGAGTGAGGATTCTGGTGTATGTAGACTCTAAAGGCATCTGGAAATTTTTATTGTTTTTCACTAACCTGTGAGTCTTAATAGCAACACAAGTTCTTTTTGTCTATCCCAGTTCCTAGAATAGTCCATGATTAGCAAATCCACATTTTATTGAATATAAGATGTCATTGACTTCAAAATTATCTGATAATTTAAGATTCATCAAGTTGTATACATGAAATTTGTACAGATTTTTGGATGTCAATCATACTTCAGTATTTTTATTTTTTATTTATTAAAATTTTATTCTTATATTGTAATAGTCTCCATAGTTCTCCCACTACTAAATCACACGTGATTGTCACCATATTTCCTTGTGTTCCTTCCTCCCCTATTTTGATCCCCTCCCTCCCCCTCCCTTGCTGTCTGTATTAGTTTTATGCTGAATTTATCAGTAAACAAATTTAAATATATCTTATGTTTATGAAACATGTGAGGTATTGACAATCTCCCCCCACCCCCTGCCCCAATATTGACTTTTTCAAAGGCGCAGTTTGCTACTAAAACAGGAAACCTATTTTCACTAACACTAAATAAGGAATCTAGGAAATGAATATAGTTGCTTAGGAACAGGGTATCCCAAGTTCAAAGCCTGTTTGTCAATCTGGACAATCAATGGGAACTAGGAGCGCCCCCTCTCCCAAGTCCAGGTATCCTAAGTCCATTTATCAGTCTGATTGGATGATTGGAGAACACAATACCAACAAAATTGCACAATAGCAATGGGGCAACACTGGTTCCAGAAGGCAGGCCAGATAAGATGGGAAGACTTAATAGGGCCTCAGTAGCCTAGGAGACTCTGAAGGCCCAGTCAATCAACAAGAGACACAATCTGAGGATACCAAATGGCTAAACCCAATTCCTTTTTCACTATACTTACTTCTCATACCCTCAGTGGCTATTCATTTGGGATCCTTCTCTGCTTGGAGAACTTCCCTGTTCTTCCTTTGGTTTAGCAATAAAAATCTAGCTTTTCCGTAAGTTTGGTCTCAACATTGAGTTCTTTCTTCTCTGAATACAAGAACCAAGAAAGTGCTTGCCTGTAATCCTTAGACTATGGACCTTCTCCCAAAACCCCAATTCATCTGGTGTTGTAACTCAGATTGACAGCTGTCAATCAAACTTGTCCCTTTAAGTCTGTATCTCTTCATTACATGTTGTCCCTCTGTTTTCTGGAGGACTGTGAAAAATCTTTGAAGAAACTGAGGCAGCTATCTCATGCTACTCTTGGGTGTTGCTAAAGGTTTGTTGGGGAGTTCTTAGACCACCTATAGCCAGAGCAGGTGGAAAATGGAGTCTTCCTTCAAAGCCTGCTGTAAAAATACAAAGTAGACTCATTTTTTCCACTTATGCTCTGCTGAGCAGTAGCAGTTCTCACTGCCCTGGAGAGTTTTCAGGGAAACCAACCAAACTGAAACCTGTCTGATGAGTTCTGTGGAACTCTGAAAATACCAAAAGGGTGAATTTAAAATTTCCCCCCAACTCTCACACTGTATGTTGCTGTCCTTTGCTTTCACTTCTATAGTCTGGAAGCCATCCATAATGCTCTGCAAAAATTACTGGTACCCTGATGACCACTTAAAAACTGTTAGGGTGGCTGCCAGTCAAAAGTCATAGGGGATAAGCTGTGTTGTGTAGAGAGGAAAGAATCCCTTGTCTCCTGTGAGGCCAAATGTTGTCCTCTCTTATCACTTTTTGTTTCCATTAGGACTATCCCTCTTAGTCCCACTCCCCCTAACTTTGCTCATACCATTGGAGAATGTTACTTTGTCAGATCTCCCTCTCTTTCCTTCCCAGCTCTTTCCTAAGACCACTCTGATGACTGCTTTTTCTGAAAAGGACTAAGGTGGGGATTGGGGGTGCCCCTCAAGGATTTCTCTGGTCCTCAACTCCTCCGCCCCTTTGATTGTGCTTTTAAAATCACATCCTTAACTACACTGCCTCTCCAGATCCTTACTCACTCAGGTAGACAGGGGGTTGGGAGTCCTGGTTTCATTTCAATAATTGGTGGCTTTTAAATTTGGCCCAAGTTCTGATTTCCACTCACACACTTCCCCAATCACTGCATGGTACACATTGATTGAAGATATGTCCCCATGCTTCAGGCCCTGAATAATCCAAATTCTGTCCTCACAGATTGTTTGCCCCACCTGGACAGGACCCTTGGCTCCCTCCTTGGATTCCCTGGTTCTCATTCACTGACCACAAACATTTTCCTAGAAGCTAAGCAGCTGCTCTCCTTTTGTTATTTTTGGGCAGTTCATCAGATTTCTGATACCTAGTCCCAGATTGGGGTATCCACCCATATGTTTAGGGGCATCTCTCTGCTCAAAGAACTTTCCTGCCTTTCCTCTTGTCTATCAATAAATATCTTGCTTTTTCATAAATTTTGTCTCAAGATTGAATTCTTCTCTTACCAAAGACAAGAACGAAAAACAGCCCACCAGGTATATTTGTATTCTGGGTCTACTCTCAAAACCTAAATTCATCACTATTCTTTATCCTGAGGTACATAAAATCGCCAAGTCCCTACAACACCTTAAGATAAGTTTGCTCTAGGATAAATTAAGGTTAAAAGGGAAGGAAAAAGCTATCTACCAGATGCACCCAGGAAAATACTGTAACTTAGAATGTGAGTCATAGGTTCTTCTCTGTATTTCAATTAAAATCTTATATTTGTTCACAGTAGTATAATCTATGGAAGCCTTACCATGTAAAACATAGTATTTCAGTACGTAAAAGGAAAGGAAATCTAATGCACATGTTCTGCATTTGCTATAACATCAATAACCTAAAAAGTCTTATAAAATGGTAGCACAGTTTAATGTGTTAGTTAATATAGATACACATATTATATGTATATACATATGACTATATATAAAATTACAGTAAATTGAACTTTTCTTTAATAATATATATTTTTATTGAATAAGTTTTGTTTACATTTGCCTTTTGGGTGTTCCTTCCCCTTCCCCCATCCCACCACCCTGGTCTCTCCACCTATTCTTTCACTGCCATTTATTGTTTAATTTTTAGTCTCGGGTTCTTTTTTTTCCTCTGGCAATGTACTTTTGTCCAGTGTGGACATGGTTTCCTGGGACACATTGGCCTGTGCTTAATTTTCCAAGTGTCTTTTTGCTGCTGGCCACCAGCTCACACATGAGTGTGTTCTTTTAGTGCCTCCTCCTTCTTTCTGGTCGGCTGCTCCAGCCTATCTTCTGTCATATTTTGCTCCTTCTTTGTTTTGTAGTTCTGGTTGCTGGCACTGGGAGCGTTTCTCCTGGCCAATGTTTGTATACCAATTTTTTTTGATCGAGATAGGCCCTGGCAGATGGTTGGTCCAATTCATCATGGGGCTACTGCCCGTCTCTGTGGCTTTCCTTACCCCATAAAGTGGGAGGGTCCTTTGATCATGCTGAAAGCATCTTTAAACAGGAAATTCCATTCCCATCATTGTAGATCACAGTGGTTATATTTCTGAGGTAGTTTGTCTCTATACTCAGTCTTATAGTCCTGTGTCCCATGGAACTGACATGTTTGTTGTTCCAGAATACTTTGTTGTTTTTCACCTCTGTATTTGTGTGCAACTGCCATTGAATTGCTGATTTTGTTGCTTCTGGTGAGGGTTGACTTTATTTGGAGAAGACCAGGGAATGACCCCCTACTACCCACTACCCTCTGCCAATCCCCCCCCCAAGCCCATGCATCTGGCGGGGGGAGGGGGCTCAGTGTCCAGCAGTATAGGTTGAATTGGTCGTGTGGGTGGGTCTACCCCCACCTCCCCCAGCCACCTCATGGTATGGTGACCGGGGGTCACCCTAACAGGTTGTGAGCCCCCCCACACACACCTTGTGTTTCCTGAATCCCGAAAGGAGTTTGGAAGGCTGGGTGGCTGAGGGCTCAGTGCCCAGCAGCATGGATGAACTGGGCATGTCTAAATTGAACTCTTTACCTAGGAGAAGACTGAAAGTTTATGGAAGTGGACATTGGAAGGGTTGATGCTTGTGTGGGTTTTTTTCAGTTGGATTCATTCATTTGAATGATATAATGTTCATTCACTACACTGTCTTTAAACCAGAGGCAAATTACATCTTTTCAGATGCATATCACCACACCACAACCACCACCAAAGCATTAATTATCTTCAACCCATAGTCCATTATACAGCCTCCACACTTTGCTCTTATAAATCAGTGGAAAGAGGATTCTTTGAAATAAGACAAAATTTGTGATAGTAGAGGTAGATGGGTATGAATCATGATGCACAAAGTGAACTGAAGTGGTAGGAATTTTTGTGTTTGTGAGCAATCCCACTTCATCTGGGTGCAGTCTGTAGCTTTCTCCTAATGTTTCTTTTTGTATTAATCATTTTGTTGTTTACATATTTATGTATACATATACATATATATTACATTATTGTATTCTCCAGGGTTCTGCCTCCACATCATCACCCAGGAAAACTTCTCTTTTTTCTTCTTGTGCTCCTCTCTTCCCTGATTTCTTTCTTCCCTTCCCCTCCCTAAGTGCTTGATACAGTTCTGTTGTTAGCTTATTTTGACTTTTTTCTTGGACCATTTTTTTGTTATTCCCATATCCCATCTACATACAAGACCATATGGTTTCTGTCTTTTTCTTTCTTCCTTATTTCTGCTAAGATGGTTCCCTCTAGGTCCACCCATGTTATCAGAAATGCATTATGTTTTTCAGTTTTGATTGCTGAATAATATTTCATTGTGTGAATATACCACAGCTTTTTCAACCATTCATCACTTTGGGGCACTTGGATTGTTTCAAAATCCCCAGCTATTGTAAATATTGCTGTGATAAATACCAAGCACAGATGCTATTTTAAATTAGAGTTTTGGTACCCTTTGGGCAGATTCCCAGAAGTGGGAATGAATGTTCTATTTTCTGTAGTTTGAGGGTCCGCCTCATAGCTATCTGTAGTGACTTAGACAATTTGCATTCTCATCAACAGTGTAAAAATGTTCTTTTCTCTCTCCACATCCCCACCAGTACTTGTGTTTGCCTGCCTTTTTTAATGTTTCTTGATATGAGTCACTCTTACTGGTATAAGATGTTATCTCATTGTGGTTTTAATTTGTATTTTTCCTGATTTATTAATGATGTCAAGCATATCTTCATATGCCTATTGACTATTTGTATTTCTTCTTTGGAGATGTGTGTTTTTAGTTTTCCCTATTTTGTGACTGGACTTTTTGCTTTATTTGTGTTAAGTTGTTGAGTTCTTTGTGGACCCTTATCACATGCATGGAGGGCAAAATTTTTTTCCCATTCAGGTGGTTTCTTTTGTTTTGGTTATTGTTTCTTTGCTGTACAGGAGCTTTTAATTTTGATGTAGTTCCGGTTGTTTATGTCTTCCTTCATTTTTTAGCATCTGTAGATGTGCCCTGAAAGGGGTTTCTGAAGTATAAATCTTAGAGTATTTTGCCCAAATTTTCCTTTATGTATTTTATAGTTTCAGGTCTTACATCCAATTATTTTATCCATTTTGAGTGGGTTTTTGTACATGGTGTGAGGATGTTGTCTAGGTTCATATATTTTTTTTTTGTTTTTGCACAAAATGGTCCAGTTTGCCCAACATCATTTATTGCTAACCTTGTTCCAATGTATGCTGTTTGCCCTTTTATCATAGCTTATTTGATCATACATATGTGACTTTATTTCTGGGCACTCAATTCTGTTCCATTGGTCTGATTGTTTTTATTCCAGTATCGTGTTGTTCTAATTAATATAGCATTGTAATATAATTTGAAGTTTGTAATTATAATTGTTCAGGAGGGTTATGATATTTGAGATTTTTTGTTATTTGTTATTTGTTATGAATTTCAGTAATTTTTATTCTAGTTCTTTAAAGAATGTCATTGATATTTTTATTGGGATTGTACTGAAACTATAGATTGCTTTTGGTAGGATGGCCATTTTGATGTCAATTCTTCCAATCCATGAGCAGGGGATGTCTGTCCATTTTTTTATGCTGCTTTCTATTTCTTTTAACAAAGTTTTATAGTTTTATTTGTATAGTTTTTTCACATCTTTTATTAGGCTTGTTCACAGGTACTTAATTTTTGTTGGGGTGATGGTCAGTACAGTGGCATTTTTTTTACTTCTAACTGATTTCTTTGCATATAAAAAGCCACTGATTTTTATGTTTTGATTTTGTATCCAGCTACTTTGCTGAACTGGTTTATTTATTTATTTTTTAATTTATATTTATTTTTATTTTTTCATACATCATATTTGTATGGTTGTTGATCACCTTCAGAGTGTTCCCCAACCCCCTGACCACCCTCTCCAGTCTCCCTGACTCCTCTGTTGTGTGTTGGTCCATGTTTAGCCTTTTGATTTCTTCTTTTTCTGGATCTATGTCCATTTCCTGGGTTAGCATCTGTGTTCTTGGGACATGGTTGATCATGGTACTTACATTTCCCAACTGACCATTGCCTCAGGCATTCAGTCCAAGCTTGGTTGCAATCTGTAAGTGTGTGCTATACTTTGCTGTTTGTCTCTTCCATTCTGTGTTCCAATGCATTTCACTGCTTCATCACATGTGGCCAATCTCTCTGTTTTTAAGGGAGCCTGGCTCTTGGCCATTGTCCATAGAGAAGTTCCTCCCTGGGAACAGATATCTTCTAGGTGCCATAAACATTCCAGAGAAGTCACTGCAGGAGGATAACCCCTCCCACCTTAATTGCCTCCTGCAAACTGGAGACAGAATTATTGCATTGACACTCTGTGGTTGCAATGGTACCTGCTGACTTCTCAAAATGTTTTCATAGGGAAAGCTCCCTAAATCAGAGATAGTGATCACCTGCCTATATTCCCCATTCCTCAATTACTCTTAGGCTTTGGAATAATTGCCTCTCACCCATTTGTCTTCTTTGAAATTCACCACACCCTCACTCTGTGTGTCCATATATATGCCTTTCTTTTGTTAATAAAATTGCCTTTTGGTTCATTACCTCCAAATGGGCCCTCCTCAGTCTTACTTAGTCATCTCTCTGTGATTCTTTTCTTGTACCCCCCCCCACTGCAACATCTGGCACCCAACGTGGAACACCTTCATTTCTCTCTGGTACCTTGCCTATTCACTCTTATTTTCCTCTACAAGAGCCATCAAGCTTCTTCAGCCCACAAACCTGCCTCTTAAGGTCACCAGAAATTGGCCCGGGTCCATTGGACTTAGTGATCTCATACCAGGGTGGGAAAGACTTGGCCTCATCCAGAGATCAATATTTTGACGGTAAACTCACTTTTATCTATATCACTCTATATGAGAAAAGATAAAGGGCAAGTAAAAGCCACAGCCATGAACAAGAGGAG
This sequence comes from Uropsilus gracilis, assembly GCA_004024945.1. NCBI lineage: Eukaryota > Metazoa > Chordata > Mammalia > Eulipotyphla > Talpidae > Uropsilus > Uropsilus gracilis. The sequence continues at coordinate 10,524 of PVHY01020197.1, read as the reverse complement.
AGCCAAGAATTTCCAGATGCGCGAAGAAATCTCGGAACTGAAGGTATAGGAAATTCCCCAGTTAAAGGGGAAAAGGTAGATGAGCATTTTGTAGAGGTAATACAGCAGATGTTAAAAGCTAAAGGACATAGATATTCCTGAAAGGGTGTGAAAAATAGCCTGCATTCTGCCCTACAGTGCTGCCCAGAGTTATGAAAGCAGGACCGTGAACCCTAGCACCTGGAAAAATGTAGGAAAAGCTGCTAGAGACAGTTTGGATGAAGGTCACAACACTGTCCCAACATTGTTTTTTCCAATGTGGTCCACGGGAGTTAGATTCAGATGGAGAAGAAGCTGAGGAAGAGCTTTTTTATGATGATAAGATAGGGAAATGCTGTCAGCCCTGCCAGCAGGAATTCCCCCAGCTTAAGCCTGAAGGGGAAGGAAAGTTCCCACAGTCCTGGTAAGAAGAAAAGGGCTTTCAGGCACCACCAAAGCAGATGCTGCCGGCTGTAAGAGAATTTGAGAAATCTAAACCCACAGCGCCCCCACCAGACTATGATAATGAAACAAAGACAAAACTCAGTTCTGTGGTTGCGAATTATTCAAAATTGCTGGATAGCATAGCCACACGGCAATTAGGAAAATCACTCAGTGGGACAGAAGGCTTCCTTGCTGAGGCTTTTCCTGCGACCCTGGAAAGAGATGCTCAGGGTCAAAGTCGTGCCAGGTATGTACCCTGGGATTATAATATTCTTCACAAGATTCGGAAGTCAGTTCTTAATAATTGCACAAATGCACCTTTTACTCTTAGGTTGATTAGAACTCTGTCTGGATAGCTCCTCATGGAACTGGAAAACTTTCTCTGAAGGGTAGTGCTGTCTGACCATCAATATCTAATATGACATGCCTCTTATGACTGTGATGAGCAAGCTGTAAAAAATATCACCAATAATCCAAATGTTACCCAGGAAATGATGTGTGGGGTAGGCAAATGGGCAGACACCTCCTGCCAAGCCACTAGGGAACAGGCATACTTTGACCAAGTTAAACAGTGTGTCCTTATGGCATGAGAGTGTATCCCAGATGAAGACAGGCCTCAGAGAGTCCTTCAAGAGTTCTGTCAAGGCACAAATGAACACTATGCAGAATTTTACTCTCATGTTAGGAGAGCAGTAGAACAGAGAACCCAAGATAAGAATGCCAGAAATGCTTTAATCCGCACTATGGCATATGATGGGGCCAATTCTGAAGTAAAATCAGTCTTAATAAACTACAGGGAGAGTAGTATAGATGAATGGATAAAAAGAACTCAGGATATTGGCACTCCCACTTATCAAGTGGAATTGCAGGCAATGGTTTTTAAGTCTCGTGGTTCCACCTGTTTTAAATGTGGGAAACGAGGTCATTTTAAGAGATTGTAGACCAACCTCAAAAGAATCTAAAAGGCCAGGACTTTGTAGGGAGTGTAAAAAGGGAAATCATTGGGCAAACAAATGCTGTTCTAAGTCCCCTACTCCATCCCTTTCAAAAAACTCCCCAACTAGCAGCCTTCAGCCCCAGACAAAGAAGGAATAAAAAAAAAATCTCTGAAATTGCCAGAGAAAAGCCTGCTTCTGCTGCTCACAACAGGGCAGCAGCTGCCTCTTGCTGAGCAGCCAATCCCTACAGCGAAAACCTCTTCATTAAAACTGCAAGATAATTTCCAGATAGCAAACATTTAGGGATTGACTTAAATTCTGCTGAAGAAGTTGTAATATTTCCCAGTGAGCCACCAAAAGCTGTTCAGATGGGATGGTCTGGTTTAGTTCCTCCAAGATAATGTGAATTGATTGTTGGCAAAAACAGCATTACTGCTCAGGTAATAATAGTACACCCTAGCATCATCTGTTCTGATTATCAGGATGTGATTAAGGTCGTTTTATCAGGATGGGATTGGATCACAATTAAAAGAGATCCGGGAGTTAATGGTGCCCACCCCAAAATCCAGAGAGTGGACTGAGGCTCTCGCGGACAAAAGAGTCACCTGCAAAGGGGACTCCAACCCTGCTGAGAGGAGCAGCTAGCCCACCAGCACCTAGGGGAGGAGACCACACAGGGCAGGTAGGCTACCCTACCTAGAGCAGCCTGTGGCCTCTCCCAGTTGTCACGGAAACAGCCTGGGAGGCAGGGCAGACCAGCCATTTGCATCTCTATGGACTCTGGCTATTCAGCCTAACTGTAGCTCAGACTGAGTTGCTAAAGGGGGTGGGTAAGGAACCCACCTGGAGATAATGGCGCCCACCCCAAAGCCCAAAAGCGCCGGCGTCGCTACGGGTCACCGGCGCAAACTCAGAAAACAAGGACATTCAATACCAAAACCACATAGGCAGCGTTAAATACAACTACATAGGCTTCAACATGCCTACTACTAGAGCAGTAGTCACCCAATACATAGAGCAGATCCGAAAGGAAAACACAGGAAAAAGGAAGAACACAAACATTCAAGCAAGCCCTAAGAAAAATAACTCACCACCTAAGGATAAACAATTTGAAAAAACCAACATGGATGACATCGAAGAAATGCTCCATATGTCAGACAAAGAATTCAGAATCAATGTGATAAAAGCACTCAAAGAGGACAAGGAAGAGGGGGAACAAAGGGAAAGCAAAAGAAGGGAAGCTCTCAATGAATTAAGAGAAGTATTAGAAAAATATAAAAAGAATGCAGCAAAATGAACAATATCATCAACGAACAGAAAAACGAAATCGAACCCCTAAATAAGAAACTGAAGGAGATGCAAGGCATAAGAGGAACAACAGAAGAACTCAAAAATGCAGGGAAGAGTCAGGAAAGCAGACTAGAAGAAATAGAAGAAAGAATCAGCACACTAGAGGATACAGAAGTAGAAAGAATGAAGAAAGAGAAAAAGAGAGAAAAGCAAAGTATGAAAACAGAAGAAATAATCAGAGATCTCTCAGATACCCTAAAGAAAACAAATATAAGAGTAATTGGAATACCAGAAGGTGAAGAGAAAGAAATAGGACCTGAAAGGCTCTTCAATGAAATAATGGAGGAAAACTTCCCAAACCTGAAGAAAGAAATGAAATTAGACATACAAGAAACAAAAATGACACCAAACTACTTTAATGAAAGAAGAAACACAGCAAGACACATCATAGTAAAACTTACAAAAGCTAAAGATAAGGAGAAAATTATGAGAATAACAAGAGAGAGGAAACAGGTAACATACAAAGGAAAACCGATCCGACTGACTTCAGATTTCTCAGAAGGAACACTCCAAGCAAGGAGAGAATGGCACCACATCTTTAAAACACTCCAAGACAAAAACTGCCAACCAAGAATACTCTATCCAGCAAAGCTGTCCTTCCTTTATGAAGGAAAAACCAGAACTTTCCCAGACAAACAAAGCCTACAGAAATTTGCTACCACCAAACCACCTCTTCAAGAACTCCTGAAAGAAGCCCTAAGATCGAAACCCACAGAAGAATAAAAAGAGTGAACAATAAAAAGAAAAGTAAAAACAAACTAAAATAGAACCCAAAATGACCACCAGGAACCAATTGTTAGACCCTCAAACATCAATAATTACTCTAAATGTCAATGGGCTAAACTCATCAATCAAAAGACACAGAGTTGCAGAATGGATTAAAAGACAGAACCCAACATTCTGCTGCCTCCAAGAAACACATCTGACCCCAAAAGACAAGCACAGATTGAAGATAAAAGGATGGAAAACAATTCTACAAGCAAACGGCCCCCCCAAAAAGGCAGGCTATTAGTAGCCATCCTAAGAGTAGACAAAGCAGATTTCAAAATAAAAAAGTAGCAAAGAATAAAGAAGGCCACTACCTAATGGTTCAAGGGACAACAAACCAAAAAGACGTAACAATTATCAACATATACTCACCAAATGAGGGAGCACCAAGATTTATAAGACAGCTACTAAGAGAGCTGAAAACAAATATAGATGAAAACACATATGTAGTTGGAGACTTCAACACCCCACTCTCAACAAAGGACAGATCAAAAAAAC
>PVHY01020196.1:0-25982 GCA_004024945.1 Uropsilus gracilis | reverse complement strand
GGTCCTGCGCCCGTGTTAGCAGCACCTGCCCATGCTTGGCTTCGGTGGACGGTCAGCAGGGCATCCACGTGGCTGTCTTCAGATGCCTCCCACTGTTTCCCTCCTCTGGCTTTGCTGCTGCTCAGCTGAACTTCTGCCTTTCATACTGTTTCGCTCGCCCAAGGGTCTCCCTTGGACTCTCTCACCATGGGATTCAACCTGATGATTGCACTCGTTTCTTCTCAGGCCCAGCTGTCGTCCAGGACCCGACTCTACACCTACCTTCTTTCTTCATCTGTTGCAACTGGGGTTTCAGCCCCTGGCTCTTCCCTTCCACCTGCAAAGATAGGCTAAGCTTCCTTGTTCAGAAAAAAAAAAAAAGAGAGAAAAAGACTTAAAATGAAAGAAAAGAGAAAAGATGAGAAGAAAGGAACCCTCTTTGATGTCCCCTCCCCTCCCGTGACAGTCTCACTTCTCCCTTCAAGTCCGTGTCTGCCTTTCTTGATGGTCCCACCTCCTGCACTCGCTTCCTGTCCACTCCTCCACGGGCCTTTGCAGGCGGACTTGTGTCCTCCCTGCTACCTTTGAAGCTTTGATTCCGAACATGGTTGCTCCAGAGAACTGCCCCCTTCCCTGGGCAGCAAGTACCAGATGTGATGGAATCCCACCCTTGCCCTCAGCATTCTGGGTCACTCCCCCCTTCCTTCCTCACCAGTGTCCACTGCCTTTTCCAACGTGGTCACTGTCCTCCCACCTTTGTCCATCACCATCCGCACCTCCCCCACAGGCGGAAGGCTCTTGTCCTTCCGGGGTGGCCCCTGGGCTCACCTTCCGCCTTCTGGTTTTGACTTCATCTCTTCTTCACCTCGACCCAGTGCAGCTACAGAACCTGGAGAAGCCCTTGGACTGAGTGGGTTCATCCCAAGGTCACCTGCCCACAGTCTGCTCCCTCCTGGCACAAACCATTCTCTGCGCATAGACCCCTGGCCCTCATGTACAGAGGGGACCAAGTCCAAGACCCTAGACACCCCCTTTGCAGCTCACCTGCCTTTTCCGCGGCCAAGGAGGGCTGTGGGGTTGAGCCTCAGGCCCAGACCAGCGTGTCTCTGTGCCCGTCCCACCCCACCGTGGCCTCCAAGTGTGTGACCGTGTGTGCTGCTACTTGGAGTCCGGGGTCTGCCTGCAGGCTGACGGGTTGACTGTGGCAGTGGCCAGCTCAGCATCGGGCACACAGCATGAAACGTCAGCCTTTACCACTGCGTGGTTTATGGGGTGCAGTCCCAGAACCCAGGCAGTCTAACTGGGGTGGAAGGGAGCAGGTACCTGGTGCAGCTCTGTCGGAGGCAGAACAGGCAAGGCAGGGCTTCCTCTCTGCTCTCCCGTGTGGTGGCTTTGCTCGCCTACACACGGCCTTCGCTGGTTTTTTTTGCTCTGAGGAACAACACATGGTGGCCCGGTACCCCCTGGGCGTCTGCGCCCAAAAAGCAGCTGACCAGCCCCAGATCTAAACTCCAGCTTCCTGGTGGAGAGCACATACCATGTGTTCCCTCGGGTCTGAGTAGCGGTGCTGGGAAGTGAATGGTCCTCAGAGCAAATATGGCGGCTGGGCCCTGCCTGAGGAGACAGGTAGGGCTCTACCAGGCACGTGCTTCTTTCTGTCTTTAATGCCTCTGCTCACGGCGTCATCCTAGCAGCTCACGTTGGGCCCAGCTCAGTGCCAGATGCTTGTGTGTTTACATTGTCGTTCTGAAACCACTGGCCAGGTGTGTACCTGGCTTCCCTCTCCCTCCCCCCCCGACACACACACACACACACACACACACACACACTCTTCATCCAGTCACTCTCTCTCTCTCTCTCTCACAAACACACCCTTTATCAAGTCACGCATATACTCTTTATCAGTCACTCACACACACACACACACACACACGCACCCTTTATCCAGTCATACACATATTCTTTATCCAGTCACTCATATACATACCCCCTTTATCCAGTCACACACACAAATATACCCTTTATCCAGTCTCACACACACACACACACACACACACACACACACCCTTTATCCAGTTACACACACTCTTTATCCAGTCACTCATATACGTACCCCCTTTATCCAGTCACACACACAAATATACCCTTTATCCAGTCACACACACATACACCACACACCCTTTATCCAGTCTACCACCCCCTTCTGTGAGTCAGCTCAAGTAAGCTTCTGCAGCAGACTTCCTGAGACCACCATGTTCACCCCACAGGATCCTCTTGCTTCGCAGAGCCTCTCCTTGGTCACTGTTATTAAAATGTTCTCCCCTCTGTTTTCCCTCCGAGTCTCCCGCAAGCTCTCTAACAGCACAAGCCAAGCCTGCTCCTAGATGCTGGCCACGAGGGACACCCTTGGCCCCCTAGCACAGCACCTCCTCCTCAGTGGGAATACCCCCAGCGACCCCTGCCACTCACACCTGTGAGTGACCGGTTCTTCCTTGATGGTCAGAGTTGGGGCAAGAATAGCAGCTTCCCTAATTGCTTTCTCGGCCTTGAAGGAGATAAACGTGTTGGAAGGACCGGGCAGGAGTCTATCTGGTCCTCTGCTCGGGCTAGGTTGGGACACCCAGGCGCGATCAGGGTTCCCTGAGCCCCGCTGGAGCTAGATGGTGAGCTCGCTTGCTGTCTATAATGGGAAAGCGGTGTTCATCTGCAGCTGGAGGAGCATGCTGGTCTCGATTACCTCAGCCCGAAGGGCTTCTGGCCGCCTCTCCTATTTTAGGAGTACCTCTGGGAGAGCTTGTTAAGGTCTTTAGGGCTCTGACATCACTAAGTGCCAAAGTTTCCTTTCTTAGGAGAGGCAGCTGGAATTAACAGACGGTGCCTATTGTCTGTTGTTCTTAAGTAGGTTAAGCCAAGATGCTGCCCCGCTCCCTGAGAGAGAAGCTGGGCAGTGCCAGGAGGAGTGAGAACACATCACAACAGCCAGGCGGCTCTGGAACTCTCTGTGAAGTCATCTTGCAGACTCTCTTATTTTGTTCCTACTAGAAAACACACGGAGGAACTCACTGCTCCATCTAGGATGCAGTTAAGGAAATGGACATCCAGGGCTCACATGTCCCCCCCCCCCCCCAAGGGGAGGGAACTGTAGGTGGGATCACTTTGTCAGCTGTTCCCACCGCTGAGACCGCAGCAAAGAGCTCTAGACCCAGAACTCATTGCAGGTGGTATTTTGTCAAAATAGGGCAAAAGCCTCCAACCAACAAGCCAAAGGTAAAAAGCAGCACTTTTAAAATGCAGCTACTGCCGCCCAGATTCTTTCAGATTCGTACTGCCCACACATAGCAGTTGCCAGTCAAATGCAATTTGAACAACAGGGTCTTATTAACAAGGAAAATTAACCAAAAAAACAAAAAGTTCTTAAAGCCACAAGTGGCCAGTTATTTTACCCCAGTCACCTTTTTAGTCCCAAAGGTCTCAAACACACATGTCCATGATGGGGCCCTTTGCCCCTCCAAACTGAGGCAGGCGCTCTCCAAAGTCCAATTTTTCTCTTTCCTCCTTCTCTCTCCAGTGTTCCGAGCTGTGGCTTCTCCCAGGCTCTTGAAACTTTTTCAACAAATGCTGATGCAAAATCAGCTTTCCAAATCCCTGGCCATCTCTAGGTACCAGCTTTCCATGCCACCTTGCTGTGGTACCATGCTCTCCACACCAGCTACTCTTTGGCCGGCCACTCTCCTACCATGGCTCTTTGCCATCACTGGCTCACTCTTCCAGGGGGCTTCACCTCTCTCTCAATCCACCATTCTCATGTCTCTCTCTTGGCTCATCTTTTTATCCACCTTTTCACACTTCTCCTTTTCTCTCATGGGTCTTTCAGACCTGAGCATGCCTACCAGGCCAGTATGGTGCCCAGAATGATTTTCAACTATGTCACTTCCAGAGGCCCAGCTGCTCATCCAGCTGAACCATCTGGTATCAGAGGGAGCATCTCCTCTCCAGCTGGTGGGAAACTTAGGGACTTTGGACCAAGCTTCCTCTTCAGGGGCTTTTGAAATTCCCATCTTGTTTCCACATGGTTATTACCTGGACATTATCCCAGTGTCCAGCCCACGTGGGCTATGTGCCAGCTGCTGCCTGTGCCCTGTCCGCAGTCCTTGGGCAGAGTCTGCAGGCTGCCCTGGAGAGGTTCTTTTTCAAATATCAAAACCTGCCTGCTCTCCTTCCTTCCATGATTGACTGTCATCTCATCTCTCATGCACATTCCAGGACAACTCTTCTCTGCTTGTTTTGTCATCTCACCAACAGCCACCCTGGGCCTCGCAGCAGGCAGCCTCTGAGTGCTAGGCTGTCCCTGCACCCCCTGGGGCACTCAGGAGCCTTCCTCTACCTCGCAGAGACTCTCCCTACATGTTCTGAGGCGCATGGAACGCTGTTGCTTAGACCCAGGGGTCACGCCTGTGGGTCATAGTTGCAGAGTGATTGGATGTTTCTTCCTTCCATGGCTTACTTTGACATCATTGCCCTGTAGCTTTGGTTTTATTCTAATGTCTCAGAATGCTCTAGTTGCTGTCTTCTTGCCATCTTGTCTAGGAGCACTGTGTCTTGGCTAGTGAGCCCGACTGCTCAGAGTCGTTCTGCCAGCACCTCTCATCCTTGGGAGCAGGGGAAAGAGCTTGTCCTCAGGCAGGAGACACAAGGGCACCGCGCCTGCCCTGAAAGTCATTGCCTGGGCACCCATGTCCTTTTACCCATGTCTTTGCACCCACATTCTTGCACCATGTCCTCACATCCTGTCCTTGTACCCACATCCTTACACCCACATCCTTGCACCCGTGTCCTTGCACCCACATCCTCGCACCCATATCTTTGCACCCATGTCTTTGCACCCACATCCTCGTATCCACATCCTCATACCCACATCCTTGCACCCACATCCTTGCACTCACATCCTCACACCCATGTCCTTACACCCACATCCTCCCACCCACACCCTTGCACCCATGTCCTTGCACCCACATCCTTGTACACCTGTCCTTACGCCCATGTCCTGACACCCACATCCTTACGTCATTGCTGACCCAGTGTCCCTCCTGGCTTCTTCCTAGTAAATACTGTCTGCCTAGAAACACCCCCTGCCCCCCTGCTAGTTTTCAGCTTCTGTTCCCTGGCCTCTTTTCTGGAAAGGGCGAGCTTGTCCCACCCAGATGACCGGGGCTGTGGCAGGAGGGTCCTTTGTCAGTCACCACAGGCCCAGAGGTCATTTTGTTTCTGGAGAAGAGTCCACGTCCCTCTTCCCAGGGGTGGAAGACTCCGTGCAAACAGCCTTAGAGACTCTCCCTGAGGCCCACAGCAGAAGACTGGCCCAGGGTTCCCCTCCTTGCCCAGGCCCAGCCAGATGTGAGCATCCTCCAGGTGTTCGCTGTTTCCATCCCCTTCTCCTCCCACCCAGGAGTTACAGTCTGTGAAAACTCCTTCATTTAGAGCAACTCACTGCCTGCCTTGAGGTTTTTATTTTTATTTTTTTGTTTTGTTTTGTGGCAGAAGAGGCCCTTTGAAGACGAACACATTCGAGGGGCACCAGGCCTGCATCTGCACCCCCATAATGATGAGGGTGAAGTGGGGCGCTGCAGGGGGGGCGTAGGCCACAGAGCAGGGGAGGCTACAGGCAGAGACAAGGATGCTGTTCATTCACTGGCAGCCACGCTCACCAGGAGTGTGAGGTACCGTGTCGTGTCACCGAGAGTGAAGTTCCCTTTGTGCCACTCTCGTTTCTGTGGCAGAGCAGAGGAGGACATTGCGTTTGTTAAGACAGAGAGGTTGGGTGCAAGGTGCTTGTTAAGCTGGCATCAGGCTTGGCATGCAGACGTTGACTAGCCTTTCTGAAAGAGCAAGAGCAAATAGCGTCTGCTCTTACATCCAGCACACGTGTGTGTACGCAGGGACTGGGGTTGTTGTCCGTTCTTGCTCTTTTGATTTGAAGGGGAGCAGAGAGAGCACCTCAGTTTCTTCACTGTGAACTTGGGAGGTCAGAATAAGGGAGGGTGCCTGGCTATGGGAGGGACAGAGACTTTGGATGGGGAATTCTGGGGCTGCGTTTCCAGTTTGCCTGTGGCTTGGCCATTGGGAGATGTGGCCACGCTGTCATCATAGGAACAATGCAACAGGGTAGAGTCCTCAGAACCCTGCAGAAGGAGCTCTGTGGTTGCTGAGGGTGTAGTTCCAGGATCACTTTGCCCTTTCCGGCTCTACTGGCTTCAGCTTCTGGAGCCCAGAAGAGGAAGCAAGGCTGTTGGGGAGCAGTGGTCAGTTACTGCAAAGCTTGGGGTCTCAGACCACAGCCAGAAGGGCAGGAACCCTCTCTCTGACTGCTTGGCTGGCCCGTGGCTGCTGCCTCTGGGAACAGCACAACCTGTGGAACAGCACAAAACCAAGAGGCCAGCGCAGGAGACCTCTACTTGGGCTCGACTCCAGCCCTCGCTCCTGTTACAGCTTTCAGAAATACTGGTTCAGTGGTGACTGCCAACGAAATCCGCCACGCAGTGGGGTTATCCTGAGTAGGTTCCTTCTTTTCCCTCCCAGCCCCTCTGCCCCCAACCCCAACCAGCACGACCCAGCTTGGTTGGTGAGGGCGAGGAAGAGGCTCCCATCATCCTCCCACAGGGGACCAGACTCCTTTAGAGGACGCGGAGAAGAGAATGGGGGAAGAGACACCTTGAACTTCATTCACCTTGTGTCATTTCTCCCCGATGAGACTCCCTCCCTGCCCCCTCCACTTTCCACCTTTCAGTCGTCCTAAATCCTGGCGGAATATGCCCGCCGAGAGCCGTCACCTGTCAGCGTGCCCTTTCAATCTCCCCACTTTGATGGCACCCCGCTTCCTGCGGTGGGAATTCGCTAGGCAACATGTGGCCCGGGCCCCTGTCCTTGACATGGGATGGGATGCAAGGCGAGGCGCGTTATTCCTCCCTGGTGGAGTCCTTGCCACGGCCTTCCCCAGGCGCCTGTTGCTGGTCTACGCTTTGCCACTGGGCGCTGGTGATGAAGGCCTCCGGCTCCAGAGATCTAAGTGAGGGGATGAGAGAGAAAGGGATGGTGAGAGCTGTGGGCCTCCCTGTGGTGGGGCCCCGGGGGAATTCAGGCCAGATGCTCCACTTGGGGAGGTGCTGAGACTAAGGAAGGCCATCTCTAGGGCAGGACCTGAGGTACAGATACTCTCCCAGCCCGCAGCTCCATCTGTCTGGGGTGCGCCCTTGGACCCCCATAGACTGTCTGGTCTTCTTTTCGTGAGTGCATTTTGCACAGGGCGTCCCAGATGCTCCAGGATTATCAGGAGACAATCAGAAAAGGCACAAGAAGCTGCAACCTGGCGCGCGGTGGTTGGTGCGCAGGGAGTGTTTTCTTAGCAAACAGACCTGGCCTGGCCTCTGCTTTTGCGGGGGGCCAATTCCTCTGCTCATTCACTTTATCTTGTGTCGAGAGGCAATTCACAAAGCCTCGGCCAAGAGCCGGGAATGAAATTAGAGGATTTTGGCTGCCAAACCAGGAGCAGACAGAACAGCAGCGCGGAGGGATGGCTGACCTTTGTCCCACATTTCCAGAAACCTGAAGATGGTCCAGCCCGTGCCTGGTCACCATTAACCTCCTGATGCTGAGGCTGGCCGGTTGGCGTTCACGTTAACCCCTCCTGGCTGGGCCTCCATAGCTGACAGCCGTCCACACATCTCTTCTAGTTGAGGTTTCCAACGACACAGGGAAAAAAATAAACAAAACCAAACAAACAGACAAACAAACGAAACGCTCATCCTTGTCTGGAGCCATAGGGGAGCAGTGCCTTCAGCTAGCCTTCAGGGACTGGGGACTTGGGAAGGATGGGTGGATGAATCCTTTCCTGCCTCTGGCTAATGCTTTTTGGAGTCTCTGGTGGGCCAGGCCATGGCGACACCAGGATGCAGGATGGGAAGAAATGGTTTCTGCTTTCAGGAAGCCCTGGCTTGGAGCAGGTGGTGGGGAGGTGGGAGCCAGTTGGCCGATGACACTGATTCCGTTTGATGCACTCATTGGGACCTGGGCTTCTGGCAGCTTGTGCTTTAAAAGCTTATTATTTGGAGCTCATTTTAGGTTTATATGCAGGAAAAGATGTAGAAAGAACCTTTGGGTCCATCACCCAGTTTCCCCCAAAGGAAATACTGAGTGTCTCTGTAGTTCCTTTGACCAACTCCTGGGGCCGCGTTAGTGCATTTCCTCTGTGCTGTCTCCCACACCCTGCTGTCTTTGCTTTACCTGGGTCTTCTTCAGCTCACCTCACAGCTGTCAGGTACCTGGGTCTCTCCAGTGGTGAAGCAAAGACCGTTAACTAGTTAACAAGTCCATGTCATGTGGGAGACGTGCATGCGTCCAGCATTGTTGTGGAGAGAGGAAACTACACAGGTAGCTCTCGGCAGTCTGCTTCTCGCTGCTCCAGGTACCTCCCCGTGTAACCCTGGAGAGCTGAGAACCATGGAAATGGGAGTAAGGTCATTGACATAATTATCAATTATATCAACGGCTTTTACCACGGGGCTTCCTGCATTTTCTGTATCTCATCCTCACAATGCCCGCTGTTGTGGTAGGTCCTGTGACTGTCCCTGGTGAGGTTGGAAACTGAAGTAACACGATGGTGAAGGAGCAAGGGCCAAGGCTGTCTCCTGTCTGGAGTCCCTGTGCTCAGCCTCCACGATACCTGGACGCCCAGGAGCTCAGGCCATGTGGTGGTGGCAATGTCATGAGCTCGGGGAGCTTCTGATGGCCCCAACCACACGGCACGGTCTCTTTTCTTCTGAACCCAAAGCCTGGCTCCTTCATGAGACTCGAGCCAGCAGTGAAGGGAGATCTAGGGTTGTCACATCATCCGACTGACCTCGAACGTCTCAGGAATTTAAGACTTGAGTTAGCTAGGCATGGTGGCATGCGCCTATAATCCCAGCTACTTGGGAGGCTGAGACTAGGAATCACTTGAGTCCGTGGGTTCAAGACAACCCCGGGCAACATAGTGAGGCCTAGTCTCTAAAGACTTTTTGAGTTAATACCAGTGAGTTCCCAGTAGGTCCTTGCACATTAATTTGGGATTTCTGGTCACTGGAAAGGGATTCGGGTAAATAAGCCTTTTGAGTGCCTGTTAGCGAGAAAGACTCCAAACAAGTCAAATGGTAAGAAGAGAACCAAGTCTGTGTCAGCTCCTAGAGCTTCCACTTGCTGTAGGTCATCCCTAGACCAGCATTCAGCCTTGTTTTCTTAGAGCACAGCTGAGTAAGACGTGGAGAAGCGACTCCCTTTTCATGCAGGGCCACCAGCCTGGCTCCTGCTTTCTCCTGGCCCACCTTGCTTGCCCGCCTTCCTGAACTTAGTGGGACACATGGGCTTTTAGTGGCAAGAGAGGGGACTTGCAAGCTGTTTCGGGAGGGGTGAATGAAAGAGATGGAAAAGACCTGCTTTGGGGAAAAAGGGGAGATGCCTGGGGGGGGCATGTAATGTAACATTCCTCGTCACCAACTGTAGTACAAGCGTCAGGCTCACCCATGTGTGTAGGGCTTTTATTTGTCTAACAGTTACATGGATACCGGGCAGGGCGGGCCAGGGCCAGGGTGGAGCTGGGAAGCTGATCTCCTCCCCCTCCCCCCCGGAATCTTCACTGTTCCTCTGGCCTCTCTTTCTGGAGTTTTCTTGTGTTCTCTCGTGCCCTCTTGCACACCTTTACCCCCTCTGCCAGGCCCAGGTGGGTACACTCACACCTGCCCATACCTGGTAGGCCACACAATCATGGGAAGACACAGGGCCCCAGGTGCTGCTGTTCAGGCTAGAGGAGGAAAAGCCTGACTGACTCTCTCTCCAGGGTGCAGGACAGGGCTCCAGGAGGAACAGCCTCGCTCCTTGTAGACACCTGCGGGTGCCTTCACCGCCGCACCCTGGGTTCGGGGCTTGTGTGTTTTCACGGCCTCAGAGCTGAAGGGCCACCCTCCAAGTGCTTTCCTGGGGAGTTTTCAGGGTTCCCCTACTGCAGGCCTGGTTCCTTCCCTCCTGGCTTCTGGGGTTCTTTCTCCAAGAAGCTTCCTAACATCCCCTCTGTAGGCAGGACCGGGTGACCCCACCTGGTCTCCTGTTGACTGTTGGCTGCAGGGGTCTGTTCTTCCCTGTTGCCCGGCCCTGGGAAACATGGCAGACCAGGAGTCTGGGTTCCCGCCTGTCCACACAACAGTGCCACACAGGTGCCACATGACAGCGGCAGGTTGTGGTGATTTTCCAGCTCAGTCTCCTCACTAGACACATTTTCCAAGACAACCGCCGGCTGTAGTGTCGGTTCTCACCTCGCTGGGTAGTAGTTTCCGGGAAACTGTGACCTATTTGGCCAAAATGACCCATCGTGGAATCCTGAGGAAAACTGGTTGTCCAAACGAGGACCAGATTGTTTTGCTTTTTGTTTTCCTCACCAGCGTTATTAGACAACGGCGCTGAGCGAAACGAGGTTATTCAAGGACCTGATGTCATTAATTCCTCACGGAACAATTAGGAACCGGGTGGCGACTGCTCCCTCTAGGACGCTCTCCCTTGCTGATGAGAGGCCCATGGCGGCCACACCTGTGGCACTGCTGGAACTGCCTCACCTGGCAGCATGGTAGGCTGCCACCTCCGTGCCCAGCCAACAGAGAGGCAGATGGTCCTGGGGGTTCTGTTCAGTGACTCCAGGGCCTGGCTCCACGGACCTCCTGTCCCCTGTGGAGCAGCGGTGGCCCCCAGTGAGGAAGGCCCTTTGATAGGACACAGGCCTGGGAGGGATGGAGAGTGTTGGACCCTTAGCCATTTCTTGCCAGGAGCACAGACAGCCTCTGCTTTGTCTTTAGCTCCATCACACTTAGATCCTTCCAGTGCTGGAGGCGAAGCCACAACCTGAACATGGTGGGAAGAGCTTTAATCCCTGACCTCGAATGGGTGGTTGAACTGCAGAGAGCAGCGGAGTTCAGTGCCCTGTCCCTACCCTCACCCCTGACCTTTACCCGCACCCCATCCTTGGCCCCCTTCCCAGACCCCATCCCTGTCCTTCTTTCCTCCTTTTCCCTTTCTCAGCCCATTTCTGTTTACTCCCTCCTCCCCCCTCCACAGCTCTTAACCTGTATTCCCTTTCTATGTTTCCAGAAAATTCCTCTGTTGTCCCATCACTTCCCACTGAAGCCCCGTCCTGTCTCTCTCGGGCATCTCTCTAGTTTCCCTGGGCTGCCCCAGCCACTGTCCCAGTTGCAGAGGAGCTTCCCCGAGCTCGTGAAATGTGTTGCTCCACACCCCTCAGTCTTCAGCCGGACTCTGAAATGTATAGGCCTTAGGGCTCTGCCGCCCTCGGAAGTGCTTCTACCGGGCAGACCCCGCAGTCCAGGGAGGGATTTGGACTGAGTTCGTGTTCCCGTTCAGGTCACTGTCACCATGGCTTTGTTCCGTCTGGGGGGGTTGTGATCCTCCGGGGACTGGCTACGTGACGTTGCTCCTCTTTGCTAAAAGCTAATATTAAATACTCACAAAACATGAAGTTGAAACTGGCTCTGTTGCCCAGCTTGAGAGGTAAGTTTTGAATAGGGATTTATTTTCCTTCTTTGTCAGGAGATGGTGGCTTCATGCGTGCCTCCCGCATGCATCTTTGTAATTTCATTTTGCTCTTGCAGGACATCGCCGATCGTCATCGCCCGGCGACCCTGTCTCTTCTTTCTGTTCAGGTTCAGAAAGGTCGCGGTGAAAAAAATAAAAGGCATTTATATTTAGACTGTCCCTGTTGTGCTTGATTTCCCAGCCTCCCGCTGAGTGTGTTTAATTAGACCAGGAACAGCGTTTCGTAGGTGTGTGTGAAGGTTACGAACAACCCCCCAGCCTGGCCGAGTGGGACGTGTCTGTGCCTGCTCCCACGTGTGTGGGTCCTGTGTCTGTTCCAGGCATCCTTCAGATCTCACTGCCCCTGAGCAGGCTGGAAATAGGGAGTCTTCTCAGACCTGGTTGCTAGGGACTGAGCAGCAAGGAAAGCGGGGTGTTGTGTTTAATGGGGAAGGTGTTTTGGTTGGGCAAGATGAGAGTGCTGGAGAGGAGGGGTTGAGGGTTGCACAATCATGTGAACGTGCTGAATGCCACTGAACTAGTGCCTGGGAGATGGGTAGATGTTATGTCTGTTGAAGCATAGTGAAAACTAAGTGTCTCAATTGCCAGTTGTTCTTTGAAATTTAGATGAATAGAAAGAAAATGTGGCCTGTGCACACCACGGAATATTACGCAGCCCTGAAAATAAAGGAAATTCAGACCCAGGCTCCAGCCCAGATGACCCTGGAGGGCATGGTACTTAGCAGACTCACACAATGACTAACATTGTCCATTTTGACTTAGGCTGTTCCTAGACTTGTCAAATTAGTAGACAGACAGTAGAAGGTGTTTGCCAGGGCCTGGAGGGAGGCATTTAGGGAGCTAGTATTTCAGGCAGATGGTGTTTCAGTTGGGGGAAGATGGGAAAGTTTTGGAGAGGACTGGGGGTGAGGGTTGCCCAACTATGTGGATGTATCTACCACCACTAAATGGTGCCCTTAAAATGACTAGAATGGCAAGTTTTATGTTTTGTATCGCATGTGTGCACACACACTCACACACACAGACACACACAGACACAAATTCGGACAGGTGATGGCACCAGTGAAGCTCACCTGCTCTTCCAACCCAGTGTTCCTTTTTAACACTCTCTGCCTCTCAGGAGTGCCAGGTGCATACGGATACGCGAAGGTTCTCTCTGTCCTGACAGATGCCCACGTTTTGTGCAAGTCGGAGGGCAAAAGGCAACTCATTAGAGACCTGACCTCCAAGCGCAGAAGATGCAAACAGAGCTTGGAGAAGGAAGCATGATTTAAACAGTCTGAGGGAGAGCAAACGCTACTGCCATTAGCGTGGCTGACCGACAAGTGCCCATTCATTCACCCACAGGAGTGCCAGGGGGAGAAATGTTGCCCTAATCAGGTCGTGGGTAAATTGGCCATTTAAATAACCAACCAGTCTGCAGCGAGGTTCTTCCTGGAGGCCTCGCCTCGCTCTTGGGGCCCTTCTCTCCCGCCAGCAGCCGGGATGCTCTTCAGGCGTCTGCAACGTCCTGGGGAGGGAGCTTGTCCCTGCCTGTCTCTGGTCCTCCTCTTCTTCACGCACGCGGCCTTTAGCTCTCCTGCGGGATTGGAGATATGCCTGGCTGGAGTGATCACCCAATCAGCAGGATTCTTGTAGCGTCCAGAAGGAACGAGGCCAAGATCCATGCTTGTAGCGCCTTCTGTGCACAGGGGTGATGGGTCAGATCAGCCCTTGGTTCTTCAATTAAGGGGACATTCAGGACCTGTCCAGACCCCAGCCCTGCGGGGGGCCCGTTGGGGGAGCTCAGGCCGTGTGGACACCCTGCATCCTGCTTGTTCCCTTGGGAGAGGCCCTGCCTCGGGCATCACCCTCGACTGCAAGGGGTTCGGCAGTTCACAGGTAAACCCCGGGTTTGCTGCTGTCTCCCGGGCTGCCAGGTGAGCAGCCAGGCTTTGGTGGGGAGAGCATGTCAGATCCATGGTTCCTCTTTTGGAGTCTCCGCTGTCTCCATTTCCGGGGGGGGGTAAGGACACCCCAAGTTTTACGCGTGAGAAAGCGAGCTGTTTCTCCCAAGGCAGAGGGGAGAAACAAGGTTCTCTTTTCATGTTAATAATGAACAGAGGCTGCTGTTGCCTATGTGGCGGGCGCTGTGCTGAACGCTCTGGACAGCTTTCTCCATGGAGGTCTCCGGAGGCCCCCCGAGGTCTGGGGCTCGTGGTCCCCGTTTCGTAGGTGATTGAAAGGAAGCCTGGTGGGAGAACCTCGGGGCCCACAAAGACCCCAAAAGTATATGGGTGTAATCAATACAGAAAGAAGAGACGTGAAGAGCTGACTTGTCTCAGCCCCCTCAGCCAGCACATAGCAGAAACAAGACTCCTATCAGATTTTGAGGCTCAAGTTTCCACATTCTCTCCGCAGTACCAGAGCTGCTCCACTGTGGGCGCTGAGTATCTGGGACTTACAGTGACGCCTTTGGTTCAGAATCCCAGCGAGCTAAGGATTGTGCCTGGTTTTCAATGTGGGCTAGACGCTTTCTAGACATGCACCCTAAATCTTACGTGGGATCTTCTGTGGATAAAGATGGGGGTGGAAAGAGCATGGCAGGAGATGACTGGGGATGAAGGACACGTTGCCCCAGGATGGGAGGGCTCCCCTCTTCTCAACTAGTCCTGTGCTCTTTTGAGAAATTGGCAGTGAGTTTGTGCTCCTGGTACCCCCACCAGCTACTCCGCCCATGGCTTCCTCCCTGTCGCCAAGGCGGGGCACCCCTGAGCTTTCTTCTTCCATGTGCACTCCCTCCTCCAGGGCTCTCCTCCTCTACTTGGCTTCTGCCAGCTTCTCACCTCTGTGTCCCCAGCCTGTGTTGTCACTGGACTGTCACACCTGCTTCTCACCCCCACCAAGGGTAGTTACCCTAGACGTTGCTGCAGCCTTTGATTCTGCGTGTTGTCCATTTCATCTCCTTCCTCCACTCCACTCTGCACCCCTCCCTGCAGTTGACCACCCTGTGGCACCATTACCCATGCCCAGTATGCCTGGCAGTGATTTCTTCCTACCCCACGCCAACCTCTGCCATGGCCAGATTAATGTCCCCAAGCAGAGTCAGATTAACATCAGATTACAAATACAATCAAGTATCCAGGGCTTCCCAGACTGTGCTCCTAAGTCACTTTCCAGTCTTGTTCTGTTTCTGCCGGGCAGTAAGCCCAGCGGTGGCCAGAGTCGTGGTCACCATAGCAGCAGTAAAGCAACAGCAGTGAAGGTCATGGCTAAGGTCGGAGAGCAGTTCCTGTGCGCTGAGCACTGTTCTGAGTGCTCTGGATACGTGAACTCTCCCATCCTCACACTCACCCAGGGAGCGGGCTCTGCGAAGCTGATGAATGCATCACTTGCTACTGCAGATCATGCGCTGGGTCTTCTTCTCGTCTGCCTTTTCTCCCTTGTTCAACCTGGCGAGACTGTTCTCCTTTGCAGTCTCTCCAGATCTAAGTCTGATCCATGTCAGCAGGTCACCGTGGGTGCCCTGTGCTTCTCACTCTTACCCCAAATGCTTTCCCTCTGATAGACTCTTTGTTTCTCACTGCAGCTTCCATTCCCACCCCCCGCCCCCCCGGCATTCTGAACTTGGAGAACTTAGCTTCTATCCTCTCTGCTTTCTTGGAAGAAACTCAAGGGCCTGAGCTATCTCCTCTGCATCTGTATCCCCTGTAGCATCCAGCAAGCACTTTACACATAGTGTATCCTGCATGTATTTCATCTGTTCCACCAAAGGAAGCAGAATGAAAGTGCCTTCCAGATTCTTTGGCCGAGGTTGATGTTGCCCACGTAACCTCCTCCCTCCCACCTGAAAAGGCAAGCGATCCCTGCTGAATTGGAAAGCACGAAGACACCAGGCATGAATGAGAAGAAAGCTCCTTTTCCGCTTGCTCATCAGGATCCAGTAATTAGCTGTGCTCTTTGAAAGAAGGGAGTGGACTGGGGTTCATGGCGTGGGGTGTTTTAGGGGAAGGAGAGGGGCAGAGGGCTGTGTCTGATCTGCATTAGCAGCACATATGGGACCTGGAGGTACAGTTCGTGCTGTGAGTAGCAGGAAGGAAATTCTGAGTCTAGAAAGGTGCCCCAAGATGATGAGTGTGTCTTTCTTGTGTCATCCTTAATTAGCTTTGAGACATGAAGCGTTATTAGTTTAACTCATTCTTACAGCTTTCTTGGTAGGCCTGACTTCAACGAAGAAGAGGTTAGAGGCAGAAGGACCTGGACTGTTTGTGGTATCGAGGGCCCAATTTTTATTTTCCTGGTCTTCATTCACCCTCCTCTACCTCGCCTTCTTCCACAGGCCTCCTCTTGCCCATACTCTGCTCTCTCTGTGCCAGCGCTTGGTTTTAAAAGCCACAGGGACTTCCCAAAGTCAACCATCTTTGTTCCCAGTTCGTGCTCTGAAGATCGAAGGAGCGAGGTCTGTCAAGCCAGAGAGCAGCGCCCAGGGACAACGCTTCCTGGAAGCTCTCCTTGACTTCTGTCCTCACAGAGGCCACTTCCTTCTTTTCGAACTTCTTTGGAACATTTGATCTGTCCCACACACTGTAGGGCTTAGGATGCGCCTGGGTCTTATTTGCCAAATAAATTGAGATCTTCTTGAGGGCAGCAGCCTTGCTTGGATTTGCTTCTCTGACATGGCGGCTCTGGCTCCCATGTTGAGCAGACAAAACGCAGACTTCTTTCCTTTTAGTTACTGACTGGTTGGCTGAAGAGCAGGGAATTGGGAGCGTGGGCACCATTTTGTATCGACTTTGCTCTGAATAATAATGCTTGCACCTCCGTTTAACCTATTAAAATCTTCCTCCTCTCTAATAAGAGGGTGGCATTTTTGTGTGGAAAAAGGTAAAATGGATTCATGTAACAAGCACTAACCATGGCTTGTGTCATAGGTAATTCCTATAAGGGTTTATTTTAGCCATTTGCCAAAGGTGCTGAAATGTGTTGACCCAGGTGGCAGAAGGTGGCTCCCTGAAAGGGGGATCCTCACATCAGGATTCTCACTGACTCATGGGATCGCTCAGCTCCCTTCTTCAGTAGGGCTTCAGGGGAGAACCAGGGCCATGGATTGAGTTAATTTTCTGGAGGAGAGACGTGTAGATTTTCACCTTGAAACAGGAGAGCCTTAATTTGTAGAAAGGCAGAATAAAACACTTCAATGCACACATTTTGGTTTTTTTTTTTTTAATGATTATAACAGTAATAGATTTCATTCTAAAATCACTTGAAAAATAGAGAAAAAAATGAAAGAGGCAAATAAACATCCCCCATGTGCCCACACAAAGAGATACCTACTTACAGCTTGGCAGAGCTCTTCTCCCAGTATTTGTCCCACCCACAGTGCACTGACACTAAGTGGGTCAGATAGCTTTATGTATTATCTCATTTCCGGTTCTGGTCTTTAACACTGCAGAGCGGGCACGTTCCATTCTCACCAATGTGTGGTTGAAAACCATCAGAAGCAAACTTTCCTCATCTGCACATGCTCCTTGCAGAAATTCGGAAAATAAAGACAAGTACCCACAAGGAAATGAAAGCCACAGGATAATTTCAGTAGTCAGAAACAAGCAGTTCTAGCATTTTGGTGAATTTTAGTCTTTTTATTACCCTGACTCATATGTTGACATTCTGAATGGACTCATGGTTCTTTTACCTATACGTATTTTCCAGAGTGATAATTTAGGGATAGATATTAATTTTACCTTCTTTCTTCATGGTAAACTAAACAGGTTTACTGGTTATTTATTCCTCTTCTGTGAATTGCCTGTTCACATCTGGCCATTTTTTATAGATTTATTGTTGATTTATAAATGTTGTGTGTAGATTAAAGATATTTATCTTTCCCCGTTTGCATCTATGTGAAGATATGGAGTATATAATTAAAAGGTTCATAATTCACATTATCAATTCTCGATAGCATATTAAGTTACTTGTAAGTTTTCACTACTATAAATAATTCTGTACTTAATGTGGCTCACATAGCTCTTATCTGCATCGTTTCTTTGGGATTGATTAGAGAAATGGATTATTGACTGTCTCCTCATAACAAGTATGTGCAATCACCTATTTCTGTGGACTCTTGGCATCGCTGAGTATTATCTTAAGAAGTTATTCAATTTAGTAAGTAAGAAAAAAGAGAAAAACAAAATAAAAAGCAAAGATCGTTCATTTTAATTTTAAGTAGATTGATTACTCTAAAGGTTGATTCATTTCTTATTTTATTATCTGTTTGTACCTAAATGCTAGAATGTTATTCTTTGCCCAATTGGGTTGTCATTGATTTCCTGATTGACTCATAAAAAATATAAATTCAGGGTATTAATATGATAAAATCTGCCACAAATTTGTTTCTTATGCTGTCTTATGGATTTTTGTTAGATTTGATTGGCTACTTTAGATTACATTGTCAAAATCTATCGATGCTTTTCTTTGTGACTTTCCACCATTTATTTTAGAATTGAAAACATATTTTCCTTCTTTTTTGGGAGGGGTCTCTCCTACAGACATTTTTTTCTGACTGGATTTTGCTCATTCAGTTTTATAATTCATGGGTGGTTTCTTTTCTTGTGTCACCCTGTTGAGGCTTTCAGGGAGAGAGAGGGCCAGGCCGGGGAGGGAGCAGAGGGCAGCTCAGGCTGGCAGAGCTTCTGATGGACGTTAGCAGAGGAGAAAGAGGACGTGGGGAGAAATAGCCTGTGGAACTAGATTTAAGAGGGAGAGGCGAATCCTTTCTGCAGCAAAAATTTTTTAAAAATGGAGGGAGAAGAGAGACTAAGAGATGGACATTCAGGGTGAGGGATGGAGCTTCCACAGATGTGCCAGTCTGCACAGAGAAATACAGGAGGTGGTTCTGGTTACTGACACCACCACATTTTGATGCCCTGGCACGCAGCGTCCCTGCGGCTCACATTCACTGCTTCTGGCATTGGGAGCAGGGGGATCTAGTCTGAGCCAGTGTGATGTTCATACTCCAGTATTTCTGTCCACAAGCTCAGGCCTGATTACCAGTTACAGGTCAATCCCCTGTTCCTGCCTGCCTTGATCACACCGGAAGGCAAGAGTTTCTGAGCATTGCAAACTTTCCTTGGATTCCATGCATGAACTACCACCCGATATCGGCCTCTTTCTGACTGACTCCTGTCGGCTATCGTAAAACCTTTCAGAACCGCCCATGTTCTTACTGATGGCAGGATTTCTTTTTTTCTTCATGCGTAGATATTTATGAATAATATAGGAGGATACACAGAGCTCTCGGAGATACATATATATGGTACAGCACATCCTGACATGTCACCTAGACATACATGTCACCATGTTTACATGCAGAATTTGTAAAATACATTATCACATGGCTTTATGATGACATAGACTGATATAGAGAAACACTTAGTTTCTATGTCATGGGTATCACATTCATTATGAATAGATACTTAGGTTTCTGTGTTGCGACTGCTGGGAATGTTGGTGTGAGGTTGAATGTGGAGTGCAGGTGTTTCCTTTGGATGGAAGCCCTGAAGTGGGACTACTGGATTGTGTGCAGTTATGCTGATAGTTTTGGGGGGAATTTTCATACTACCGTCTGTGTACAATCCCACCAAGAGTCCTTGAGGGCTTTTTGTCCTCACTTCCCTGTTACCTCTCATCTTGATGATGATGATTCTAACAGGTGTGAAGCATACCACCTTGAAATTCCGAGTCTCAGCATCCTGATCAGTCATGCTGTTGAGCACCATTGCAGTTCATCACTTAGATTTTTTTATGACTATAAACTGACTTTAATAATTGTTATGATAAATATACCTTTGTATTATTTCCAGATCTTTTTTTGAAAGCTCTCTATTTAGTTTCTCTGCCAATTTTTAAATCAATTATTGTTATTATCCTGGTTATCGAGTTATCTGAGTTCTTCACCAGTTTTGAATGTTAGCGTGATACAGGGTTAGCAAATATTTTCTTTCACTCTGTGGGCCAAGCTTTTCATTTGGTCATTTCTTTTGCAGTTGAGAAGCTTTTAAATTTGATGTCTCATTTGTTGATTTTTAATTTTCTTTGTGCTTTTGATGTCATATCAAAAAAATCCTTGCCAAGATCACTGTCAGAAAGTTTTTCTCGTTTTCTTGCATTAGTTTTACAGTTTCAGTTCTCATGTTTAAGTCTTTGATCCATTCTAACTTAATTTTTATGAGTGGTGAATGATAGAAATCCAATTTCATCTTGGCTGGATGTGGCCATCCAGTTTCCCAACACCATTGTTGAAGAAGCTGTCCTTTGCTCGATGGATGTTTCTGGCTCCTTTGTCAAGTCTTACTTTATCTTGTATGTGGAGGTTTAACTCTGGACTTTCTGTCCTACTCCACTGGCTTGTGAGGACTCTTGTTCTTGTTGATGGAGGTGAGATGACTTTGATTGGGGATTAGTAACTTGAAAAACTATTATTGCCTGGACCAAGATCACCAAGGACCTTGCAACATCATCTCTTTTCTTGTTTGCCTTTTCTACAGCTCCTGATACGGTCTAATTTCTCTCCTTCTTGATACACCGAATCTCCTTGGTTTCCATGAGGGAATCTCTCTCCTTATTGTTTCTCCTTCAAGTGGAGGCTTCTCCGTCCTTGCCTACAGGGGGAGCCCTCCGCCTACTACTCTATAAACTGTCTCCAGCCATCTTATCCATCCCAACCTTCACTTATCCTGCCCCTCAATTTGTATCCCCAAATGGACTTCTCTTTTGAGTTGGATGAGTAGATTTGCATCCTGGTTAGTTAACTTGTCTCAGATTTACAGTCTAAACGCAACGCCTCATTTTACTTTCTCCCCCACAAATGAGTGAATCCTACAGAAGTTTCCCAGGGAAAGCCCGAGTAGGAGTGATGGGTTTCTGTTCTTTGAGCTGGGAATTAAAGTCCTAGGTCCTAAATATTTTAAAGACCCTGAGAGGTCACCGGAAGGCAAGAGTTTCTGAGCATTCCTCCCATGTACGAATTCTTATAAATAACCTCCCGGTCTTTAGCTTGCAAATTCCATCTCTAAAGGTCACGTATACCAAAACAGTTTCTAAATCTGCTTCTATGATTTGCATTCCTAAGAAGGTGCACCTGCAGATCATGTAGGGCAATAGCAAGGCAGTAGAATTTAAAGCCTGTCCTAGGGGTCCATAGAGGGTGACACATGCCGTTCCTATAGCAGGTGGAGGCCTTTTAAAGAGAAACTTCTCGAACATTTCAGCTCCGTTGAGCGGAATCAGCTCTTTGTTGTATTTTGTTATTAACAAAAGACACAGCAGACTTTTTAGATGAGCATTTAAGAACTTCAAGCACTAGATGTCCAAAGTTGGGCTAGTTAACTCTTTGAGGGAAATGGAGAAGTAAAGTAGTGTAGTGCCCTTTACCCATATGGGGTGTTGGAGTTCATTTTTAGAGATGTGGAACATCATCACATCTCCTACTAATGCTTGATGTGCACTAGAACATTCTCAGTTGCTGAGGAGGTAAGAGAAGACTTCATGGTCTCTTCCTCCCTTCCCTGATCTTGCTTTTCTCATGTCACCAAAAACAGAAAATATCTTCCCCTACTCTAGGAGCCCTTGGGAGATGCGGTCACTCATACATGCTCCCCTGGGAAGTGGGGCTGTTTCCTGCCTCTCACCATGTTGTCCGTCTTGTCTCTTACTTGTTAGAATTGTCTCTGGTCCTGCCGGCCTCACTGCCAGCTTCCCCAACATTGCCCTATGCCCCTTCTTCATTTGTGGAAACGGACCACTCAGACATTTTTCTTCAAGAAAACCTTAAGGATTTTTGGTGGAGCAATTACACCAATTCCCACACAGCTGCAAAAACAGTTCTGTGTCCAAAAGGGAGGTCTGGGCTCCAAATGATGCCTGCCCTTTCCTGAAAAGCTTTCCTTATCTGCGTTCCAACTGCTGTCTGTGGTTAAAAGTGCCATTGTGGGGTTGGCACTCTGGCGGCAGATAATAATGGGGGCTCTCAGTGGACAGAGAGAAGCATCTGGAAATATTTTCAGGTGATTTTTTAAGTTTGTATATGGACTTTCTTGCTTTATTGACATGATTTCTTTTGGAAGGAGGAGGGAGGGTCTTCCTGCAGAAAGATACAGAGATTCAACGTTGCTTACAAACCCCCTGATGAGACCAGGAAATCAGTAAGTGCAGACATCACTGATTTAAATCCAGTTCTTGATAGGGAGCAGACAGGAACCAGCTAGCGCTTCCACTAAATGATGCCACCCAGATCTGAGTTTAATGAGGTGAAAACAAACAAAGCACCAACTTTTGACCACCTGGGGTGCAGGTTCAACTCAGTCTCAGCTGAGCAACAATCCCTTCTTCTCCCAGCTCTTTCGTCTGGTTGCAACAGCCATTGCTTCTCTGTGTGGAAGCCCAGGAGAGTCCTCTCATTCCATCTTGGAAATGCTTAACTCTGCCAGCCCTTCAGGGGGCAAGGGTTTCCTCATGGCTTCAGCTCCCAGGATGGTAGTATGCCTGCCTCATGCATATCACTGACAGCATGGGAGAGTTTCTCCTGTGGGAACCTGGACTAACTCTGCAAGAAAAAGAGGGGGCATGCTCTGTGTGGTGGGGATGTCCACCCTGGCTTGAAGACTGGAAGGCATTCCTCCTGCCAGGAAAAGAGTGAGACCCTCTGGTGACTGTACAGGCTGCCATCTTGAATTTACCCAGATGTCAGTTGTAAGGAACCGTGTGGTTACTCATAATTGCCATCTCCTTCCACCTGTCACCATTCCCATTTCCCATTGCTCCCGGCCCCTGCTCATCTAGACTGTCCTTCCCCACCTACTGAGATGATACCCTCCGAGGAGGGTTGACTCAGGCTCTATGTCCTTTTCTTGGGTGTCCACATTCACCCTTCCTCGCTGGTGCTCCCACTGCTCTTGTGGCCATCATGCCACTCTCTGACCTTGCTTCCCCATCTACCTTCCTGGTTCCTCTCTCTCGGCTTCTGTCACTGATTCTCATGTCTCTCACTCTTGTCCTAGAGGCAGACCCTGCTAACCATTGTGCCTCTGACCTGTCAGTCACCCCAGTGGCCACGTTGCTGCTCCATTCAGATATCCCCAGTCTCTGCCTCTGTCCCCCTAAATCCCTACAGAGTGTGGACCAAATGCTTCCCGGCAATTTCTACCCAGCGTCCCTTACTCTCTCAGACATAGTCTGCTCAGAGTTGGTCAAATCATTCTCCTCTTCAGGGTTCCTCCGAGGTACCTCAACTGTGAAAGCAAGGCTCATTTTTGATACTGGCTTTTGGGCGGGAGCCATAGATCTTATCAGCTGCCAAGTCCCGAGTGTTTTTCTGACTGTCCCTCCAATCAGTTCTTTCCATGGTTCTCACCATCAATGTCTCGGTCCACTCACACCTGGCATTTTGCTGTTGTCTATGAGCTGCTCTCCTTGCCAATAGTCTCCGTTGATTTCCAGTTGATTCTGTGCACCTCTGCCAGATTCATCTTCTGGAAAACACAGCTTTCTGCCATCGCTTCCTCTGTGCAAATACTTTGCACATTGTCAACAGCATGAAGCCTGTCATTTTGAGGCCTTCATTAAGGAACCCCCAATCCCAGCCAGTGCCCGTCAGAGTGTGCCCATGTCTGCCAAGGGCGTTCCTGCAGCCCCTGCCTCTATGCTGGTGCCATCTTCTCCATCTAGAACACCTTCTCATTCGCCTCCTCCCTTTGGCCAATCTTACCGCTGCTTCAAGGACTGGGTTAGGATCTCTCTTTCTCATGAAACTTCCTGTAAATACTTGAGCTTAAGGACTGCTGTTCAAAATCTAAATACTTGCTTTGCGTTTAATCACGTTCCTCTTTCTGGTGGTTCTTGCAAGGTTTTCTTTTCTTGGTATTTCAGTCTTATTTTTGGATCCAGCTTTAGTTCTTGTCATGTGTGTGTTTTATTGCTATGATTATCAGTGTCCATTTTTACTTGGTGCCACCTACCCTCGGCTTCAGGGCTTGGGAGGTGGGAGTTCCTCAGCATGTCAGAGCAGAAAGAGATTTAAGGTTACCTGGGAGTTTTCCTTCATTTTAATCAAGGAAGTCTATTTAAAAAATAGCTATTTTTATGCGACGAAATTATTTACTAACCTGTTCATCCCTCCCATCTTCCCATCAATATGTAAAAACAAAATTTACTCATAAAAAAAAAAAGATTCTGTTTATTGTTGGTGAACTTGATTACGCATGATTGACAGCTGAGACATAGTCGTATGAGCCTTGTTTTTAAAGACAGGTTGTTGGCTGTCTTCCCCGAGAGGCTGTGAGAGATGTTCAGGGTGAAGCTTGTTTGTGGTTATGTGTTTGAACCTGGAGAGAGAAGGAGATAGCAGCTCTTCCACGGTGGTGGCTGCCAGTCCTCCTCCTGGTGGCTTTGACGTGAAGGCCATTGGAGCAAGGCAAGACTGTCTGGTCAGTCGGGCTGAGCTGCTAGGGCCAGGTCAGCATCTGGAGCTGGTTTTAGCTCCACAAAGTCAGAAACTCCAAGCAGTAATTCACCACGTTTGGTGGGAAACATACCAGCCAGCCCTAAAACACACTGGTCTGGAATCAGCTTGTCAATTCGTAGGATTAGAATGAACTCAAACATCGTAGGGAAGGATGTGTTTATGTCTGGATGGTGTGACCATATCAGGGTCACACCTGATTCTGAAAGCTGCTCATCGTGAGTGGAAGTGGGGAGTCTGGGGGGAGGGCCTGGAGAATTGCCTATGAACTGCTCTGTGTGTGTGTACACATTTGTGTACTTTTACACACATGCATCTCTTTTCCTACATGCTCAATGTTGTGACTCATGGGCTGCTCAACAAGACACAAGGACTCCAATTGACGTTCAAAGCTGCAGGTTTATTACTGGTGCACAAGTTCCCAAGCCAGTTCGGCAAGAGAGACCCCAAGCAGTCTCTGTTACAATCTTTTATAGGGTAAAACCATCACCATCCCCCATTGTGAAGCCAGCAAGCAGGTGTAGGACTCATTCCCATAATTACAGGACATGTTCCCATAATGGTGGGACACGTTCCTATGACTGCAGGTTTCCAATAATGTTGACATCCATCATCTATCAGGAAGACAATGCTGGCGTCCATCATCTATAAGTTGGACAAGATGGTTGTCAGGAACAACCAGGAATAAGGGGAGGCAGAAACAGGATGTCAGACCAGCCAGCCATGGTGGGTACTTTCCACCAAGAGCAGGTAGAGCACATTGGTCTCAAAATGGAGGTTTTAAACAAAATAGAGTTAGTTTGGTCAGTCTGTTCCCAACACTTGTATGTTCACCTCTGCCATTGGCAAGTATTAATTGAGCATCTACTAAGTGCTTGGTGCTGTAGACTAAAGGCAAGGCACTGCTCCTGCTCTCCTGCTCTTCACAGACAGGTGTCTGTCCTTGGAGCACCAGGAAGAAAACGAAATCATCCCTCAGCGCTTTGTTCTCTAGCTCTCTGCAGGTAGCCGTCTTCTTTGTTTCTTAAAAACCATGTGGAGCATGGTCATCCATTTGCATTGCTGTAGTGTTGGGGGTGGCATTTTCTAGCTTTTTGGCATGGCTGGCCCACTTCTTGCGACAAGGAGATCCATACCTGGGCACACACCCCAGGAACAGGAACAGGGAGCTGGAGTCAGGCTTTTGCTGCTGGTCGCCAGTCCTGCCTTTGGTGCTGGACTCCTTGCTCCACACAGGGTATATCTAAGACGTTCTTGTGGCGACTGAGGGGAGGTGGGCCAGGCAGGTGGGAGAGGCCTCGGTGACTCCCTTTAGGGGGTTAAGATGTCCCTTCATATTTAAGGCAGCAGCAGGGACCCAGCCACCTGGAGGTTCCCAGGGAGAGGGGCTTGTTCTTTCCTCTTAAGGAGCAAAGTGGGAGTAGGGGTAGGAGTAGGGGTAGGGGTAGGGGTAGGCTATCATCTTCTCAGGGAGAGAGAAGGTGCTAGAAATCCATGCTGGTGCTGAGGAAAACCTCCCTGCATCTAACCCCACCTTTCCTCTCTTGCTGCTTGGCCACAAGTGTGTCAAGAGAATGACAAACCCTTTTCTGGCTGATGAGGAAGTGGGGAGGGGCTTGGGCTGTGTCTTTAATGTGCGTGCACAACTACAGCAGGTGGCAAGGGCACCAGGACTGGAGACAAATGGCTGCTGCTTGAGACCCTGGAGGACTTTTAATGCCAGGATGACCTTTATCCCAGAGCCGCAAATCCTGGGATGCCCGCCTGGGAACGTCAGATGCCAAGACCAAGCGTTCTCCGTGTGATTTAGGAAGATGTGACCTAATCAGGCGTTTGGCACAGAGCTGATTGCCAACTCCAGAGGCAGGACATAGCCTTAGGAGTTACT
>PVHY01020195.1:0-25984 GCA_004024945.1 Uropsilus gracilis | reverse complement strand
TGTATTTTATGGTTGCAGGTCTCACTTCCAGGTCCTTTATCCATTTTGAGTTAATTTTTGTACAGGGTGTGAGGGTGTTATCCTGGTCCAGTTTTTTACAAGTTTTGATCCAGTTTTCCCAGCACCATTTACTGAAGAGGCTATCCTTGTTCCAGGGTATGATTTTTGCCCCTTTGTCAAAGATTAATTGACTGTATATCTTAACATACACATTTTAATATAATTCAAATGTATTCTACTTATGCGGGACTATGATACAAAATATAAAACCTAGTAATAATACTCTACTACCTTTGGAAAATAAA
Organism: Uropsilus gracilis; assembly: GCA_004024945.1. Taxonomy (NCBI): domain Eukaryota; kingdom Metazoa; phylum Chordata; class Mammalia; order Eulipotyphla; family Talpidae; genus Uropsilus; species Uropsilus gracilis. The sequence continues at coordinate 25,679 of PVHY01020195.1, read as the reverse complement.
AGAGCAAAAATATTTGTAATGACAGAGCAAAAAAAGAACTATCTATCTGTGATGAGTACTGATGGGCCATAACAGTGCATTTGTGTTTTAAAAAGTTAGAATTTTGGTGAAATACAGTGCTACTTTTCTATCAGCTGTAATGACTTCTCATTGTTTATTTAGAAAATCACATAAGAATGAGAGAATCTTTGACATTTGTTTAGTCTTATGCTCTTACCCAATAGGATCAGTGAACATTATTTTATGTCTTGAAAATTGAAACACTATTAAATGTATGTATGCATTTTATCAAGTTGCATGGGCTTGCACATGAACACATGCACACATGTGAGTTTGCAATTACAAGCCAGGAAAAAATGTGAAGTCATATTCCTCTCCTTTAATCATTGGGCCTCTTAACTGATATTGTCTAATCCCTAACCACCCATAGGAATAGAGACCTCTATTCCTATGCCATCATTTTCATTATCACCATCATCAACATTATTAACATAGACTGCTCTAAAGCTTATTAAGAGCTACTAAAACATTGTACCTATAATTTTCCAATTTTCAGTGCATTTTAATGTATTGTACCCCAAATATTCTTATCATAGTTGTAAAGAAATATAACAGAATGCCTGCCAATATATAATCTATGAAGAGCAGATCACTATTTGTAACCTATAAAGTCTTCAGAACTCAACCTATAACACATGCCACCATCTATTCTGCTTGCATGTATCATAGTTTTTAAACATAGTATACTGCTAGGATTTAATTTTCAAATAGGATTGGATATTAATTAGTTAATTAACTGATGGGGACTTCAGTTAATGACAGTGGTCTGTCCACTGTCTTCTATCCCTGTGGAGAAGCTGTGCTTACATTGCAAATCATTTTTATAAACCCATTAAAACAGACCCTCATAACCAATGATTGGCCTGCCTTCATTTAGCTTGTTTATGTAGTTGCATATTTAAAAAAATCCCAATATTAAACCAGCTAGATGACTTTACGTAGTTTCTCACTATAATGGGAGCAAATAAATCCTCTATTTTAGGGTAGGATTCAGCTTGACTTAAAGGCAGGTTAGAAGTGATACAAGGGTCCTCCTCTTAGAAAATGCTTCTTTGGGGGAGGAACAATTTCAATGGACACATCAGCTTTAAAAATAAACTCTATTCTAAACAACTCCAATGGGGCTCTTTTCAGACAAAAAGTGTGTAGTAGCCACTGCTAATTGCCTCAGTGGAAATACCTTCAATTTTTCTGAAAACAGTCCCCAGTTATTTTTGTTGCTCCTAGATGATCTTCTATGATCTTGCTGATAACTCACTAGGACAGCTTGAGAACTGGCATTGGCCATGGCTGGTCCAGTAGGAATAAGCTTCCTGGGCCCTAAGAGTGTATATCAGAACACAGGGATGTCAGAGTGGCCTGGTGGCTAATGACAGGATCAAAAAAAGCAACCAGTGTCAGCCAAGAAGGAGGCATTCTGGCTGGGAGAGTAGTGCTCTGCTTGCCAGGCACATAGTCTTAGGGAATGGCATGCACCATATTCTTTTGCTTGGATTCACTTGTTGCGGGTGTTCCTTCACTTGTGAAAGATGACCCTGCATATTAAAATTGCTGGATTTTGAGCTTCTTTGTGGATATGGGAAATAGGATTTTTGTAGCCTTAAAAATGTGAAGAGGAGAAAAATGAAAAGAAAAAAAAAATGCCTTGTAGGAAGAAAGGGATCAAGCACCAAGGCTGTGGGTAGTCATAGTAGAAGTGAAAGACTCCTTATGACTTAAACATATTCTGTAAGATGATATCTGTTCCATGGTAGGTGACCATCTCCCCACATTACCCAAACTCTTGACTTAAAATTGACCACATCCAACCACTTTATGTCTAACACAACACAAGTGTGTTTGGGGTGAGTGAGAATTCACTGTGATGAGAGATTCATCTAAAATGTCTACTGGAGTCACCCAGATGACCTGGATATCTCCACAGACAGTTGACTTTTCCATCACACTTCAAAGGAAGATTTTTTTGGCATTTTATCAGAAAACAAAATAAATTGGTATTACAAAAAACCTTATAATTTCCCCTTTTCAATAGAAAATTGAGGTTAAACAATTATTTGACTTCATCAAGAATGAAAACTACGTGAATGGATTTTTCAAAATTATTTAGGATATTTTGTTAGATTGTCAACTAGTCATTGGATAGTAAGTGATAGTGCTCTTTGAATGTGTTCATTCATTCTGACTCAGGTGGGTGTAAAGGTGTTGAAGTGTCATAAATCTTTTGTACACTAGACTCAAGACAACTTGCCCAAGCCAGTGTGTTCTATCTAACTCAGAGAGACTCTTGCCCTAGGAGTAGCACAAAGACAATTGACTTAACCCCTTTAAGTGCTGACTTCCCAACAATGGGATGGAAATAAGTATATTACCTTGTGAAAGTCAAAAGAAATAAGACACTAGGTATTAGCTTGCAGACAAGGTGTCCAGTGCCGAGGACATGGAATTCATTGGGTCCTTGTGCTGTGACTCTCCCTGTTACTTTAATCACTTCTACCCTTTCTGTACTTGTGTTAAGCCTAGGTTTTATAAATTGAGAATTATGGAAATGTGGACTCCACTCCAGCTCTATCATTAATGAGCCATGTGAACCCTTTGGACATCACTTTCTTTGTCTCTAAAATAAGGCCTACTAGTTGGGCTTCCACAGTTTTGAGATAACTGGGGTCTTTTTTTTTTACTTTGCTTCTTTTTTATAATTTATTTATATATAAATTTCACACCTCTGTGATCTCTGGGGTTCATCCCCCCTCCCTGACCATTCTCACCCTATCCCACCCTCCCCAAGTTGTGTACTTCAATTTGGTTGTTGACTTGTTTTGACTTTTCTTCATGAATTTTTATTTATCTTTCCCATGTCCCATATAGTAGTGAAACCATTTGATTTCTGTTTTTTTTTCTTTTTGACTTGTTTCTGCTAATATGAATTCTTCTAAGTCCATCCATGTTACCATAAGATCATCCAATTTGTCATTTTTAATTGAAGAGTAATATTCCATTGTATGTATATACCACATTTTTTTTTCATCCAGTCATCTGTTTTCAGGCATTTCAGTTGTTTCCATGTCCCTGCAATAATAAATAGTGCTGCAATAAACATTCGAGCACAGGTATCCCTTTGTACCCACATTGAAGTCTCCTTTGGGTAAATTCCCAAGAGAGCAATTGCTGGGTCTAAGGGAAATAGAAATCAAAACCACAATGAGATACCACCTTATACCAGTGAGAATGGTCCATATCCATAAAATGGGCAACAAGTGTTGGTGAGGATGTGGAGAGAAGGGGACACTCTTACATTGCTATTGGGAATGTTAACTGGTCCAACCTCTATGGAAAGCTGTGTGGAGGACCCTCAAATTAATGAAAATGGAACTACCAAATCTGGGTCTTTCCAAGGGTCTGCATATGTTTGGGTTCACCTTTCTTTATCTGTGGTTAATGAATAATCAACAAACATAAATGCAAAAATAACATTCTGAGCACTGGGTCAGGTGTTGCCTCCAATCTCCCTATTTTCCATCTATATAGGAGATGTGAATGTGGCAGAAAGAAGCTGAGCCCTGATTCTGGGACCCCAAGAAGCCCAGATGCCACTCTTGTGTTTAGTAGCTATTTATTTGTGCTCTCAGTAAAAGCTCTCACTTTCTCTTCTGCCACCTCTAATAAAAAATGCTTTAGGCACACAAAGAAGACAGAGGAGAGAAGAGAGGCAGGAGAAATTGGAAAAGCCAGGTTTATGTTAAATTAATTTTTGAAGTCAGCCTTTCCTTCAATGTTTTTCCTATCCATTTTACATCTGCCTTCTCCACACCCCTCCAATCCCCAGGCTTTCAATGAGATGAAGGGTTAAACCTTTTACTGCTGGGGAACTATTTATGAGTATTTACGTGCATTTAGTGAAGAGAGAAAATATTTTATTAGCAGACTGCTGCTGGGGGAAATTGATCCGCCTGCTTTATGTGAGAAAGTAAATGTGTCCCTTTAACCTAAAATTGGTGCATCAAACTCTACAAACTCCAATTATCTTGACAAAAATGATTTAACCAACCCCAGAACAATAGGGAGATTGAAGAGAGGCCTCCAGAGGAAGGGAAAAATGCCTCCAGATCTAAGGCTTTGGCTCCTCACCAAGGGAAACCTCACAAGTGGAACCAAATGGCCCCTGAGGGTGAGCCTTTGGAGAGGAGGCCAAGTTCACCATTGATAATAATACATCTTTGCTGAGCAAAGAGTCGTTTCATTTTCAGTTCAGCGACATCATTTCCATTGTGAAGTGAGATCCCACACTGACTACAAGCAAGACCCCCCTTTACCCCCCCTCCCCAATCATCCAGAGCTTGGTGCCCTCTAGTAGTTGTTAAAGGAATTAATAATACAAAAATCCATACCACACAAATTTGTGAAACGACTGAAATTTGACCTAAGAGCTGTTTTCATATTGCTCTTGTTTCTGGGTTTGTTTTATTTGTTATAGATTCTTCAACCTGGCTACCAGCTAAGCACTAATGATGCCCACTGACCACAGACCAAACCTGACATGTGTCCATCCTTCCTTCTCTAAGCCAGGGTCATTTCTTGAGCTCCCTTCTTGGGTGGATGGGAACATGATCTGTTGGGTGATCAGACCCATTCAAGCTGGTTTTTGGGTGTCACAGCTGTTTAAAGTTTGAATCTGTTATTTTTAGAGTGCAAAGAAACTCATCCCCTTCACCTCTGGGTTCTTCTTGGCTAGCAGACAATAAAGAAAGCATCAGACAGAACAGGAAGAGAAAATACCAAGAGCCCTTTCACTAACAGTGTCTGCCCCTGTACAGGTGAGAGACACCCTGCACGGCTGAGCACCACTGCCACATGGCTTCAGACACTCTACAACAGCTTAATCGAGGCCAGGGAGGCTGGGGTCAGATGAGGGAATGTTGGTGAGGGAGGCTACCAAGGAAGATGCAAAAACAGGGATGCGGATTTTAAGATCTAAGATGAGGTCTTTTCCCAAAAGGATCTGTATTGGGGTGGCATAATTTTGCTCTCCAATGTTATTCACAAGAGTAACACAGAAACTTCTATATGTACATTCTGTTTGTTGAACTTCTTAAGAATCAGCCCTCATGAGGAGGGGGACTTTGTGATAATAACAGAGCTTTGCACTAGAAGAGTCTTCTGTTTCAGGATGTTGCACTGAGGGTCCCCCATTATTCTCCGCTGGACCCATTATGCTGTCCTGTGTTATTTCCCTTGGTTCTGTAGACACTGGACTTCCCCACATGCCCAGGGAAAGCTTCATGCCTTTGATTCAGTCACAAGCCCCCGTTCTAGTCCAGTAAACCAGTAAGACTAATGGTGGATGCCATCCACTAACTCACTACTAAATGGCAGAGCAGCAACATCTTGGTGAACCTGATCAAAATAGTTTCCTTGCCTCATCTCCATGGTGATGCCTGCTTTCAGGATAGTGCTTTGTCAATGAAAAGACTTAAGAGAATGAGAAATAAAGCAGACCCACTAGAGGGCTGATTAAGAGGGTTTTGTTTTCCTTGAGATCCCGTGCTCAGTCACGCAGCTCTAAACTCTTAAAAGACTGACCAAATCCATTTCTCCTTCTTGAGATTCCACAATTACACCTGCTTATCTCCAGCTGCCAGCACCACCGAGACTTTCATCATATTTTTGCCTTTGTTAAAAGGCAAGATTCCAGCAGAGCTTTGTTGGGAGTTTTTGATTGTTGGTACTCATCAGTTCAGAAAATTGCCTTTTCCCCCTTAGTTTGGAGTTGAATGTACACCAAATGAATTACATAAAAATATTAGGAAGTGTGCTGTGATCCCTTACCCTTTGCAGGTGATATTTGGGAATTTCCTGACATGATGGCTCTCCTTCATGTCATTCCTAGATGAACTTGATGATTGAAGCTGTCTATAATGGTAGGGCAAATGGTTCACCTTCTTGGAAATGGGACCATTGTCCAAAAATTGCTTTCCAATTACTCTTTGCTCAGAGATCTTATCTTTCCTTTCCCCAAACAATCAATATTTAACCCTTCTGATCATTGTCCCAGCTTTCATGATTTTATGCTTGAATATGGATTGTTTGGTACAATATATGTTACTCCACACTTCCACCAAGTAGAAATAGAACCTAAAATAGAAAATACTATTGTTGTGAAGTTTCCACAGTACAAATATTTGAAGATAGACATCAAAACATTTTACACAAGCCTGCATGATAAATAGATACATGGATGGATGGATGGATGGATGGATGGATGGATGGATGGATGGATGGTTGGATGATAGATAGATAGATAGATTAGATAGATGATAGATAGATAGATAGATAGATAGGTAGATAGGTAAATAGATCGATCAATAGATAGATCAACAGATAGATGACAATCATTCCTTAGTATAAGGAATTCACCCCCAAAACAAATAAATGGTCAAGAAAACATCAAAACTAACAAGATGACAACAAAACTAAGCAGGAAGGGGAAGGGAGGAAGGGAGAGAGAAACTGGGGGGTGGGTAAGGAGCACAAAAGTCAAGATGATGGTTCACAGATGATAAGGTATTAGGAGAACACTGGGGATATACATATACATATATATATATACACATACATATATATGTATGTGTATATATATATACATATATATGTATGTATATATATATATGTATATATATATATATATATATATATACTTAAAGAAATATACCTCAAAACATACCTTTCCAGAACATTTCCATTTGGAAACTTCCTCTCTCCTTAGCACTGTAAGACACCATGGAGTTTCCCGTGCTCTCAAATGACTGTGTGCATAGTTATAATAGAAGGGGAAGGCAAGTGACCTTTGAATGGGAGCCTTTCTTCCCTGGAGCTTGGGTGGCGCTGAGTGGTCGCAGCAGACTCTCTGTTCATGATGATGATCCACACTTAAGCCCTTGAGCTTCACAGACTGCCCTGGATGCCTCTGGATACAGGGGCTGTCTCTCAAGGCAGTGGGTGCTGACATTCTCATGCAGATTGCTCACTCAAAGCAACACATGCATTTCCAGGGGACCTTAAGAATAACAATTCCACACCATCTTCCTATGATCTTCATGACTAAGGCTGGTGTCTGACCTTATCTTTTCACTCTGCCTGGATGTAACTTCTCTGCCCCTCTGCACTGTGGATACTCTTAGAGAAAAAGGCTACCAGGTTCAACATTTAGGGAATTATTCCATCTTCTTCAGATCTTTTCTAGGCTCATAATTTGACCTGGGAATAAACAGAAGCAGATGAAAATGGATCACTCCGAAATGTAATTTTTCCCAAGAAAAACCAGAAAACAAGTTGGGGATACTGCTAACTCTGATCCAGGAGGAGCATACTGTATACAGCAGGCCAGGCCAGAGCAGACTTTAGACATCACTGCCTGAGAGAGGAGTGCACGTGCACTTCTGTTAGGAGTCAGTCCCTGATGCTACTGACAGAGTCCACAGCCTTGGGAATCTTGGCCAGCTCTTGACATGGTGGATCCATGAAAGTGACCTGAGTTTTGCCACCTCTCTAACTGGAAATATACAGTCAGTGATAATGAAAGTGCTCAAAGTTTGTGAATGACTCAAATGCTAAGAACAGTCCATGAAGTCTGGCTGTAGTGTGAATACCATCTGTCACATGTACCCATGAACAGGTGACTGCATGAATTGTTAATGAACTAGAATGCCCCCCAAATGACCTTGATTGAGTTGGTTATGATAAAGGGTAATGACCCAATGAAAATTGAATAGATGCCAAAATGCTCTGGCAGGCAGGGTCTGAGAGAACCACCATGACAGAAGATGGGAAGTGGAAAGAGAGGGTGGAGATAAAAGGGAGGAACAAGGAAAGAAAAAATAAGGAGACAAGAATGGCAGAGTGATAGAACAGGCCTATGTGGCCTGACCAGGGGAAGCCCCTAGAAGAGTAGCCAGTATGGAGAGTGTGGCACCACAGCAAGGTGGCATATTAAGCTGGTACCTGGAGATGGTCAGGGATTTGGAAAGCTGATTTGGGATTAGCAATTGTGGAAGAATTTTGAGGAGACTTGGAGAGGTGGGACAGTGTGGAACACTGGAGAAGAAGCAAAGAGAAGACCCTGGAGAAAGACTGCCTTTGTGGAGTGCCTGCCTCAGGTGTGGAGGGACAAAGGGTGCCATCTTGGACATGGTCTTTGGGACTTTTGGGACTAGAAATGGTGACTGGGGTAAGACAACTGGCCACTTATGTCTGTGAGGATTTTTTTTCATTTTTCTGGTTAATTTCATTGTAAATAAAACCTTGTTGTTGGACTGCATTTGAGTGGCAACTGCTATGCATGGGCAAGGGAACCTGGGAGTCAAAATCCACATTTTAAAAGGTTTTTTTCTTTTTTTCCCCCTGTGGCTTGTAAGTTACAGGCTTCTGCCTCTTTTGACCCAATTTCAGTTGCTTCTACCTTCTCTGCTCCCCCAGTCTGAGAACAGTGAAACTGGCTCATTCCGGTTATTGGTTGTATCTCACTCTTCCTTTCGAAAATGCCCTTGTAATCACCAAGTCTTCCATTTATACATATCACTTTGGGGGAATGGACTGTTTCACAATCTTTGTATACCAAACAGTCCTCCATGTGCCCAGAGTAGCTCTCCTGTGACATTGGCATGGACCTGGTTGTCCATGAAGGCGTAGTGAGCCTCTGCAGCAAACAGAGGCTTCTGCTGTTTCTAAAAAATGCATTTTGTTTAGGGTTGGAAGCAGCAAAGGCACTGAGAGCTAAGAGAAGCTTTGGCCTCGTCTCTTGTCCTTTTCTTTCTTTTTTTTTAACCAATATCTGCTTTATTATTATTATTATTTTACATCATTTCAGTCCCTGGGGGGTCACCCACCACCTCCCCTTCCCACCCGTTCCAGCTGGTCCCCACTCTCCCCTTGTGCAGTTTCATTTGGTTGACCATATATTAGTGAAACCATCTGGTTTCCATCCCTTTCTATCTGGCTGGTTTCTGCTAGAATGATTTCTTCTAGGTACATCCAGGTGTCTATAAATTCATCAAATTTGTCATTTTTGATTGATGAGTAATACTCCATTGTGTATATATACCACATCTTTTTCATCCACTCATCTGTTCTGGGGCATTTGGGTTGTTTCCATGTTCTTGCTTGTCCTTTTCTTAAACCAGGAAGTAGTCACTGTCCCTCCTTAGCAGTACCTAAAGGGATGTAGTTGAGGAGTGTCTTGAAGCTGTAGGCTTGTCAGAGAACATGTGCTCTAAGAAACTGATCTTTACTCCCAGAGCAAAGAGAAGCCACCTCTTTCTCTCCTGTCATGTGTAGTGTCTCCCTCTCTTCTTCTTTTTGTAAATTATTTTAGTGAAAAATTTTAAATTTATTTGGCACACACATACACAAAACATTGTTGTCTACCCTGAAGTTCTCCTACCACCTTGTCACCTGCGAACTGTCATCTGAATCTCTTGTGCCCATCCTTCCCCTGATTTTACACCCTCCCCCTCCTTTAGCTGACCATTTTCAGCTTCCCTTGTCCTTCTATTTGTTTGTTTTCCCTCTATCCTGCATATAGGTGAGACCACCCAGTATTTCTCTTTTTCTTCCTGACTTATTTCTGGTAGCATGATTTCTTCTAATGCCATCCATGTTATCACAAATGCATCCAGTTTGTATTTTTTATTGCTGAGTAATATTCCATTGTGCACAACTTTATGATCCATTAGTCTGCTTTGGGACTCTCCCTTTCTTCTTCACCATCTAGGACCTTCAACAAAAGGTAAATAGCCCTAATATGCTTTGTTTTTCTTTAGAATTTACTTCCATCAATTTGCTATATGTATGTCATTCATTTGATTGTTTTTCCTTTACTAATCCATCTGTGCTCTTGTGATGACTCAACTAGTCTGGAAAAAAATAAAGCTCAGAGGGGTCGTATATTTTCCCTGTTCCCTGACAATTTGAAGATAAATGCAACCTAAAGTATGTGCCCATTAACTTCCCATCACTATTGGTCTTCTAAGAGATCTTAGAAAGGTGATGTATATAAAAAGCGATGCTGATGTCATCCCTAATTCTTGTCTACTCCCACCCTTTCCTCATGGGATTCATCGCTTACACTACTTTGTCCTGGTCAAGTATATAAAACTTGGCCAGTGACCTGTGATTTGGGTGATTATAGAACTGCATCTTTGGGGGTATATGACCCAGGTCAAGTCAATCTATCATTATCTAGAACATTACAGCCTAGAGGGTGAGAGATATATTTGAGCATTCAGTGGAGCTGTGGTATCATGAGGTATAGCCATGTTTTTGAGGTCAATCACAGCCATCATCTCCATCAAGGGGAAAGCACAGAGCTAGATGATCCAGGAAAGCAGAGCTGAAGAGGATAGGAGAAAGACATACATGGGATTTTGAGCTATTGGAAGTTATGTTGTCTGAAGAAAATTCCCCAGATGCAACACTACTTAATGCCAATTTTTGCTGAAATAAGTTTAAATTGCAGTCAAGGAGGATTGTCAAGGAGAATACATTGCCTATTCCATACAGATTCTGAAGAACATGCCTACCTTAAATTCGCCTAAGCTTTGTTTATTGACTTTAAGGCTCACTGCCCTTGACTCTATTGACTCTATTGACTATTGACTTTAAGGCTCACTGAACTTGACTTGCCCTCAATGGAAAATGACCTTGTTGTGGTTAGTTTAGGAGTTTATGATCTCAGGGAGAGTTGTACCTTTGAGTTCATGTTGCTAATCTAAGTTGTCATGTCTGTGCCTCAAGCAGTGAGAGAACAGATTTCACTCTACCTGGCATTCCAAGCCTGTCAGGATCTCTTGTTACATGCCCAGCAGAGAGAAAGAGATATTTATTCACCATTGCACAACCTGATGAGACTTGTCCCTACTCCTTTACCTCCAAAGTAGAAAATATGTTATGCATAATTATTCCTTCTCCTCCTATGCTTCTTAAAAATCACTCTTTGTAAGAGTTATTTACATTAAGTATTTCAAGTTTCCATAACTTCCTTTGTCTCACTAAAATAATTACATGTACATAGACATTTGCACATCATATGTATCTGACATTTATGTTTTATATTTCCGTATGTGTGTAAGTTATATGTGTGACTATTTTTCCCAAAAGATAATTATTTCAACCAAATAAAGATATTTACTCAAATCTCATTAAAGTGAGGTAAGTGGAATTTTGAGGCAAGAGGAATTTGGAGGGAGTGTTGGTGTTTACAAAACAGAAGTTTGAAATACATTGTCTTAAAAGCTAATCCATGAAATAGCTGCATTAACAGCAATTTGAAAACGACTAAAAATAAGATTCCTGGGAACTCCCCACTACTGTCTTGAATCCAGTAGATCTGAACTGGCTTCTAGAATCCACATTATTTAAAGCAAATACCTTTCTAAATCATGGGAAGTGTTTCTTGGAGTTTTAAACACTACCTTTGAAATAAAGAAAGTGGGTTAGAATTTGGTTACATAATAGAAGCTATGGGTAAAAAAATAAATAAGTAATAGGAATTCAATGTGGAAATGAAAAAATTAGACTTGATAAAATACTGGTGGGAGCACTCACTGAGATGCCCTCTTCATCCACAATGACCGCCGATGAAGACACAGGTCTGTCTTGGGGCTGTCAGGGAAAAGGCTATTGTGTAGAAATGCTGGCTTTAAGTCCAGTTAAGCTCCAGACAAGCCATGTGATTTTGAGCCACTTAACTTTTCTGCACCTCCACTTCTCATCTACCGAGTCCTGGGATGATAACTCTTTCAGAGTATTTTAATGGAGGCAGAATAAATCATGCAAGGAAATGAACTTTGAAAACTGCACACAAGTTATATAAGTTCAAGTTCTTACCACTAAGAAGGCTGGTTATGAGGACTGCTTAATGTTAAAGAAGATTGAAATAGGAACCAGCATCCCACTCTCAACAATATTGCTGTGAGAAGTTTGTTTTCATCTACTTGGGGTCATAGATCCCTTTGAGAAGCTGACGAAAAAAAGATTCTCTTTCTGAACACTGCCCCTGCAGATAAGGTGATGAAAAACTTGGTAGATGATTTCTAGCTCTTATGGACTAGTGTAGGGGGCCTCTCTTCTCTTTCAACCCACTACTTCCTTGATTGATTTCCTGCCCACAACTTGAATGGGAGCTTCATTTTCATGGACTGGAAGCTTTTCCCTGTGCCAATCAGAAGCCCTAAAAACAGTCCCTGACCTGCAGAAGGAACTCCAAGCTGTGTGTTGACAACCTAAGTGACTATCAATGTCACAAGTACACATCTAGGTATGGGAGCGACGATGAAAAATGCTGTAGGATTTTGATACATCCATCCCTGAACCATTTAGGAGCCAACGTGGAAGAAATCATCTCAAACACAGAAAGAACCACAGAGTGAGTTCAAGAAAAGTTTAGAAAGAGACAGTAGTAGGTCAGACGTTGAAGGACACCCGCTCTGTGTTAAGTTCAGCTGACTCCTGAGCTTGGATGAACCTGCTGATGCTTAGGACCTAGAAGGAATCTTATGAGTAGAAATAAGTCAAAAAGAAAAAAGACAGATATTATGTGGTCTCATCTATAGAAGGGATATGAGAATAACAAACAAAAGGTGAAGAAAAAGTCAAAAGAAGCTGACAACTAGCTAGGGAGAGGGAGAGAAGTAGGAGAAATCAGGAATAGGAGAAATTAGGAAGGAAGGAACACAAAAGTGATAGAGGGTTGTGAGTGATGCAGGTAAAAATTGTTGCCACCAGAGTTTCCTGGTAGGTGGGGTCTGGGAAAAAACATGCATGGGAAGAAGGAAGAAGTGCCAAAGGCAATAAAAAGTGAAGAACAAGGAGAAGAAAGATAAATTATAAAAATGAAAGGAAGGAGACAAGAATGGCAGACTGAGAGAACAGGCCCACAGGCCTGCCAGGGGAAGCACCCAGAAGTGAGTTGGAGGTGGCAAGGAGTCATGGTAACCAGCAGAAGAGTGATCAATGTGTAGCATGTGGCACCGCAGCAAGGTGTCATAGTGATCTGGTGCTTGGAGATGGCCAGGGATTTGGAAAGCTGATTTCTGCATTAGCTATTGTGGAAGAAGTTTAAAGAGCCTTGGAGAAGTGGAGCAATGCAGAATGCTAGAGAGAGAAAATAGAGAAGATGCTGAAGAAGGACTGGACATTGCAGGGTGCCTGCAGGATTGGGGGGGCACAGGGCACCATCTTGGCCATGTGTTTGGGACTTTCGGACCAAATGGTACTTGAGATGGAATAACTGGCCTCTTATGTCAGTAAAGACTTTTCATCTACCTGGTTAATTTCCCTTGTTAATAAAACCCTGCTGTTAAACTGCATTTGAGTGGAAACTGCTATGCATGGGTGGTGCAAACCTGTGGTTTGTTGGTCAGCGGCGTCTGCCCCTTTTCATCCTGGTATCAAAAGAATCAAGATGAAGGTTTGCAGGTGATAACTTCTGAATACAGGTGTGTTCAGAAAGCCTGGAGCACATCAGACAGAAGGGCCTTCATGCAGTGTCCCTGGGGGGGGGGGGGAGTGGACACACAAAGTAAGTGTTTGCTGTTGGCTGTGGGAGACCTACAATGTGAAGCAGGTGGGTGGAGGGTAGATCCACTGAAAAATAACACACTGGAAAGGTATCCCTGTATAATTAGAATAAAACTCATAGCTTGATGGTGGTGATGGAAGCAGTGGGATTCTATAGGTGAAGCCCCAATGAGAGGTCACTTTCATCACGAACACATAGCTCAGTAGCAGTGGGGGGGGGTGGGACTTTGTTTGTTCTAGGCACGTTAATACCTTAATTCAATGATTGCATCCAACTGTCCTAGACTCTCATTCCTAATCTGTTGATTATCATGTTCATTGACCACCCCCCCCCACCATCAAAAAGATCAAGGAAAACATGCAAGAGATGCCCACAGCCTGGCCCCAAGCAAGAGAGAAGACCAGACACTGGAGAAAGATTAAAAACCTCAGCAGCCAGGGCCAGAGGAAGAGAAAGTGATTTGCTTTGACCCAGGCAATAAATCTGCCAGGCAGTAATGACCATCTCCTGACACCAGTCCTGACAGTGATCAAGTGCCCTGACCGGCTGCCCCCGTCCGGTCCCCCAGCAAAGAACCATTCCGCGGGCCGGATGGCCGTGTCGCTGCTTATGAAGGGCTGTTGGGGAGCAGAGATACAGGCCTGATAAAGGCATGGAGGTTCTTTAAGTTAATGTGAGCACTGATGGGAATTGTCACGGATGCTACCAGTGACCAAAGGTAGACGCTCACTTCTGTTCATGCTATTTTTTTTTTAACCTGTGGAAATGTTCCCAGAACTTCTTGCTCCTCTTCAGAGCAGAGGGATGTGAGTGCAGAGCTGAAGTCCTACAATAACTACAGGGAAGAGTGACAGTGGCCACAGGGAAGAGTTCATTAACCTGATTTGGACATTTTACGGCTAACTTCCAAAGAGGAGGTGAAGTCCATTTTCTTTCCCTCCTACCAGGGATGATTGCAATAACTCTTCTTCCTAGAAGTTGCTGGATACATGGTGTCGGATTTTCCACCCATCTTGTTTTCTGCAAATATGTATTCAGGAACTAGAGTTCATCTGCAATTGTAATCGAACTCTATTTATTCTGCAATTTTAATTGCAGTGATTTAGTATGTACAAAAGTGTGTTCCTAGAACAGACAAGACATGAAGAAGAAATATAACATTTGGAAGTGAAGCATAAATCCATTGAAAAATAACATATTGGAAAAATATCTAGTGCAATTTGAATGTAAGGTCTTGGGCTCAGCTTGTAGGTGAAGAGGGAAAATGTCACTGACACACATCCCCCAGCCCCTTTCACCATATCTCCACCATCAGGCCATGACTGCTATGGATTTTGCAAGCCATACTCTTTTTTTTTTTTATTTTGTTTGTTTATTTTTCTTACTGTTTGCCTACATAGCTCGTGTCTGTAGACCTGGTCCTTGCCCTCCCCCCCTTTCCCCTGGTACCAACTCTGGTTACTCCAGTTCCTTTCTCGTTGCCAGTTGTTGGGCGATGATTGGCCCCTTGGTCTCTCTGTGTTCTTCTCTGCATCACTGTCCTGGATGAGATCCCAAGTACCTGGGGGGCTTCAGACCAGGCTGAGTAGATCTCCAGGACTAGTCTTGGGGCAGGTGGTCCTTCTGAGGATGTCAGAAAACCTCCTACTGGTCTGGTGTGTGGAGTGGCTCTCCTAGCTTTTTCTTTGTGGAATTTCCTGTGGTGGAGGAGACGGTCTCTTTTTCTCAGGACCCTTATGATCTCTGGTTTCAGTGTCCCCTTGCTCTTATTGATAGTATCTTCCATTCATTTTGGTGTTTGTTTCTTGGTGTTGCTTTTTAGCCTAGTAGCTCTGGTAACTGGCTTTGGGAGACCACTACCTAATTATTGGTTGTGTGTGTGTGGGGGGGGGGCTTCCCTCATGGGACAGAACTCAGCTCATCTCCTCTCTCCAGGTCTGCAGTTCTCCTTGGGCCACTGCCTCTTTGTGGCTTTGCTCCCCCATTGAGATTGGGGAGCTCCTTGCTCATGTTTTCCTCTTAGAGTTACTACCTGTGTAGGTTCAAGCAGCCTGTCGTCTTGCATGCATGCTCTGGGGATTTCTGTAGGTAGAATGATGGCTGCTTCACCTACTTTCTCCTCCCACCCCACTACCTCCACATTTCAAATTCCAGATTCAGAAGCGTGAATGTGGAAAGGCCTGGCCAGCGGTCGGCCAACTGTAGACCCTGAACCCTCTCAACCCACCCCTGTATTTCACTTCATTTTTGTGTCCAGCAGGTTAAGTTTTCCCTCCCCTCATGCTTTTTATGTATTCATATCTCATAGGGTCATATAAATATAACTAGACAAGAAATAGTCATATCTCAGATAGTTCTATGATACCCCTGGCAAATAATTGTAAATGTCTTCTGTGTTGCCTCTTGGTCAGCAATAACTGAATGTTTCCCCCTAGCCCTTGAAGACAAACCTGCTGACCAGTTGGAGTCACAGGAAGTTTCCAGTTCTCCTTCTTTGCCTCCTTTTTCCCTGTGAATCTAAAGTGCAAATTCTCCTGTGCAGTCCCTTTGGGGTAGAGATTCCTCCATCTCCGGACATGGTGCATGACGCTTGTCTTCAGTTTAGTCAGACAGCGCCACACCCTGTAAAGGCACCCCAGCTCCACTATGGGGACAGCCTCCTTCCCCTCCTCCCTTCTCAACCTTGGCCTTTCCTAGCTCTCTGCTTGGGCAAGGTGAGGAATAACCAGGACAAATCACATCTCCTATAGCTACGTCCTAAGACCATAGGCACAAACAGAAAGTTTCAGGACATCACTCAACTGGCTGTCACTTCTACTAGCTGAGAGATGTTCCTTTACTGAGCTATCATAATATCTTATGCATTTATCTTGAGACACTACTATTATAAAAACATTCGACTTGGCCTGCATGCTGTATATCTATGTCTAATCACGATAGTCACATCAATCATATCTCAGTCAGAATATATCATTAAAGACATCAAAAGAACATTTTCTAATTAACTGACAATTTATATCAAATATCAAGAGGCAGGATGACATTTCAGCAAAACAGGAGCCATTGCTGGGTTCTGTCCGGAGCAGAGTATCACTTTTCTGAACTCCAGAGTCGTCACAGAGGCAAGAATGGCTGACAGTCAGGTTACAACCTCTGAAGACTGCTTTGCTCCCAAGACTGTTCTTTCTCACAGAGAAATTGCACTTCATCATGGCAATCGGAGCCCATCCATCTTGATGAACGGTGCTTATGTAGATGGCTCTATTCAGAAAGGCTATTATAAAGCCAACCCAGGACGTTCAATTTCCCTCCCCAACTAGCGTATCTTTGAAATGATTTTCCTTGCAGATCAATGGAATAGAGAATAAAATTGGTTTCTTGTTGTCCTCATCTAGACCCCAGGTACCCCCAGGTGCTGTGCGTAATGAAAAACAGCAATGTTGGTGCCTTTAATAAAACCAACAATGATGCTTCCATTTTGGTGTGACTGTAGAAATGGATCTGATTTGAAGTCACACAGCATGAGGAAAGATGCATTCTTTCAAGTGACTCGATCTGAAAAGTATGCAGAATTATAGACTGGCGAACATTTGAAACTGTAAATTCCAAAATGACTGCCCAGAGTGGTCAGATATTTTTTTTTCAGAGAGTAAAATATTCTGGCTTAATTTCAGTGATGTGTGATTTCACTCAATCTACTGTGTGATACTGAAATCAGGGACTATATTGCCCTCCCTTGTATTGTACCTGCCATACAGCAGGTAATTCTTTCTTAAAAAGATGTGTAGATAAATGCAATAGATTAGTGTTCTCCTGTATCCATGAGATGATAGGAACAGTGAGTCCATTTAATTGATTCCTTAGAGTGTGCTAGATACCTATTATTAATAATAAAGGAGTATCCAATATTTTTACCAAAACATAACATATTTCTTAGTAAATTAGTAAGGTGGCCAGAATTTCAAGTTAAGACAATGACTTCTAGTTATTTCTTCAAATATTATTTCATTTTACCATGTTGATACCAGAAGTGGCTTTATAATTTCACAATCACAAGCTAGCTTTAATTATGGCATATTCTCCTACTTAGTGGACCTATAGCATGTCATTACTTAATCAACTTCGTTGAACATAGAAAATAAGGAAGTTTAAAGCTGAATTTTAGAATCTTTCATGACTATTGAGGAGGAGGAGGGTGGAATGACTGCATCAGAAAAAATGATACAAGTAAAGGGGTAAGGGAGGAGTCTAGAAAAGGATGGAGGGGTGAGCATCTGAGCTGGCAGTGTGAACACTAGAGACTGGAGAGAATGCAAGATGTGGAGTTTAAGGACTTTCCAGCCTCATACCTGGTGCTATTTATGAAAATGGAAAGTGCTATGGGAAGAAGAGAACCATCCGGTGACTTGTACTTTCCAATTGGTTGGATGATGGAAGATGATTGTGTGACCCACGTGGTGACTTGATTTTTCCTGATGTCACTTGGCCACCAGCCAGGAATCTCATGTTGAATGCGGGATGGAAGGAACTAGCCTGACCTCTGAACATTGCCCAATGGCCAAGGGAATTTCTCTTGATTCACCTTCAGCAGAATTAGCAGAGTTGGATCAGCATAATTATGCAGAGCCACAAGGAACACTTCCTTCTGTTTCTCATTTCTCTCTCCCCCTATCCTCTATCCCTCCTCTTTGTTACTTTTCCCTCCCCTCTTCTCCCTTCCCCTTCTTCTTGTGAGTTAAAGAACTCAATATCAGCATTTGAATGAAATTGCTTGGAGAACCTGACTAGAAATTCTCTAGATTTTAGATTGCTAGTTCTAGTTGTTGATCAAGCTCTGATGCACCCAATTCTGTGGCCTCATAAGCAACGTTTTCAACTTTCCAAAGGATTCTCTTTCATCAATGGTAAAATAAATTTGGCACCAGACTTGGCACTGAACCAACAGCTAGCCCACTCTTATCCAGGGACAATGATTAGTGGAAGAGCCATGATGCTAAATGAGAGGGAAATCTATGTCGAGCAAGGATGCTTTAAAAATTAAATATATTAGCAAAATGGGTTGAATCGTTCCTATGTTCTTTGAACAAAGAGAAAGCAACCACAATCTCTAAGGAAATAAATCATCAGAGAAACACGGTCACTGTGGAATTGAGGAAATGGATTGAGGTCACTTTCATGGGTCAACAGTGACTCTGGCATTTTACCACATTGTTGGAAGAAGCAAAACTTTCAATGGTGTCAATTAATACAAATCACAGCTAATGTGGAGTCTGAGTAACTGAAGTAACAGAATCTCAAAAAAAAAAAAAAAAGCAGCACTTAATAAAATACTTCTGATTAAAGGAATTGACCAGTTCCAATGCAGGTGAGATTTAAAAAAGGGTCAGATGTGGTCTATGAAGTAGACTCAGAAGAGACCAGGCCACAGAGAGCAAAAATATGACCACAAGTAAGGAGATTCTAAAGGAAGCTGTCAGGGACTCTCTCCACAAAGCAGAGGATGTCTTCTTATCCCAGGTGCTCATGAGAAGAAACTAGAAATCAGTATCTGATATTTTCGAACATGGTTGACAGATGTGTACACTCCAGTCTCAAGATGTTTACAACTAAACATATGTAGGCCCAATACAGGGCACTGTACATTATAAACATTAATTCTTTTACTTTGGCTTCCATTAAGTCAAGCGTTAATGAGCCACTTCATGTAGCTGCCATTGATTTAACAGCTTCCGCAAGATCAGGGACCTTTCCCACTCCATTCTCAGGGTCTAGGATAATTTATTTATTCAATAACTATTTATTGAATACCTGCTGCATACTAGGCACTGAGGATTGAAAAAGGGAGAGCTGATCCTTTCTCTCATCAGGACTTGGAGGTTGGTGGACATTTTCCATGTTTTGCCAACGAGGATTGGCAAACACCTACTGTATGCAATTCTACTCTTACTCTGAACACTGGAGATAGAATCAACTGCAAGAAAAGAAATGGAAAGTAACCAAGCTGATTCTTAAGAGGTGGGAGAGAGAGATGGATAGTGTTTGGAAAAGTGCTGTGTGAGGAGGCAGAACAGAATATTCCTCTTAGAACATGCCTGAATATTGGTGTAAGACATTACCAGTCATGTAGAAGTTGACCAAATGGACATCAACAACAACATCACTGAATGTCCATGAGAAACTTGCCCAATAGTTGCACAGATGAAAGTCAGAAGAGAGTTCCCAAAAGAGATAATATCAAAATTGAGAATTGCATGATGAAAGTGATCCCCCAGAACAGTGGAGGCATTCAGGCAGATTAAATGTTTAACAAATAATTAAATATATATCATTTAGTTACTGCTAAAAAGTCAGATGGAATTACAATTCCCCCATTTAATTTTTAATATTTTTATCAATTCTTCCGAAAGATGCATGATTCTGGAACTAAAAAGACACTTCTCCAAAAAGGAAATATGGATAGCCAATAAGTGTATGGAAGAATGTTCCACATCACTAATAATCAGGGAAATGAAAATCAAAACCATACTGAGATACCCTCTTATACCAGTAAGAATGGCCCACATAAAAAAAAAAAGGGAGGGCAACAAGTGCTGGCATGGATGTGGAGAAAAAGGAACACTCTTACACTGCTGGTGGGAGAGCAAGCTGGTCTAGCCATTTCGAAGGGTGTGTGGAACCTCCTCAAACTACTGAAGGTGTAACTACCATTTGACCCAGCAATCCCACTACTGGAAATCTTCCCAAAGGACACAAAACCACTAATTAAAAAGGACAACTGTATGCGCATGTTTATTGCAGACCTGTCTACAGTTGCCAAGATATGGAAACAACCAAAATGCCCCCAAACTGATGATTAGTTGGAAAAACTGTGGTCTATGTACACAATGGAATAGTATGCATCAATCAAAGAAGGCAAACTTGTGTTATTTGCAGCAACATGGATGGAGGTAGAAGGAATCATGTGAGTGGAAATAAGCCAGAAAGAAAAAGAGAAATATGGGATGATCTCACTTGTTTGAGGGATAGAGGGAAAACAAACAAACAAATGCTTAAGAAAAATTGAAAACTGCCAACAAAACTAAAACATAGAACAAGAAAGGGGGGGAGAGAATGGAGGCAGGGGAAGACACTAAAGACTAAGATGATGCACAGGTGGTAAGGTGGCAGGAAAGCATGGGGCACACAATGATGTAAGATAGATAGATCGATAGATCAATAGATCGATAGATCAATAGATCGATCGATAGATAGGCAGATATATAGACAGGTAGGTAGGTAGGTAGATAGATAGATAGGTAGATAGGTAGAGAGGGAAGTAGGGAGGTAGAGAGGGAGGTAGAGAGAGCTAGAGAGATACAGAGAGAGATAGAGAGGTAGGTAGGTAAGTAGGTAGGTAGATAGGTATATAGATATATAAGTGCAAATAATAAAAAGTAAATAAAAATATGTAATATTAAAAAAAAGATAAAAAACAAAGAAACCTCCTGCCAGTTCTCCTGTCACAAAGCAAAGTCTTCCAAGTTACTTAACAATTTTTGATGATCTTTTTTCTTTTTTATAATTCAGGGTCTGTATTGACAGTCCACCAGAGATAAGACTTGGTTTTTGCTGCTGCCTTTAGGGAAAGAGATACTGAGTTTTTGCAAAACTAGTTTTAAATATCTTTAGGTTCAATATGCCCAAAATAAGTGAGATAATAAATAAGCAACACAAAATACCATCCCTGGACACTCACTGTTTCTTAAAAGAATGAAAAACTCTGCCAAACGGAGCTTCACATCCTCAAATGCATGAAAAAATGGTTTTCAAACACATCTCAGGGAAGACGTTTGCTTTTATTAAACATGGCTCAAGGCATCATCTTAAGGCTACAGGTGTTAAGCACAAAATCAGGCATGGATTATAGCGCCTCCTTGGTTTTTTCACCTGCCTGATTTTCTGTATCCTGAAAGCTTTTGGTTCTTCTCCAAGAAGGGCTCCTCCTATCTGCCAGATATTATGAATGATCATCTGCTGATTCAACCTGGGAAATCCCTTCTGCTGAGAGATGCCCTAATTGCCACCTTCAGAGCCTCCTCACTTCTTTGATCACTCCAGGTGATGCCCTGGGTCTCCAGGGCAAACACAAAGCATCCTGACAACGGGAATAGCAACCAGTGGGTTTCCTTCACTCTGTCCTCCACTAGGTGATCTGGACACCATGGATGTTCAGCGCTGGATGGGCAAAGAGCTTTTCTGGTTCGCATCCCCAGAGTCTATTCCAGCAGACGCAGGACCAGTCGGCTATTGTTTCTGTAGACTAGACTCCTCCCTTGTATTTTCCTCACCTGTCTTTGTCCATATTCTTTTCCACACCCCAGGTCAAAGTCAGACCTTCTATTCTTTATGCTCAGATGTGCATGAGTGTGGGAATAAAGTGGTTTTTGGATTAATATGATACAGCTTCTGAGACAGGTCTTGATTTATGGGGGTTGCTCTCAGGAGAAGCAAGGACTGAGAAAAGCTGAGCAGCGAAAAGGAGCATGAAAAGCTAAGATGCGGCTTTACATCCTGTGCAGCCTCATCCTGATTCCACAGGGAGCTTGGGACTGTCAACTGCACCACATCATCATTCTGGCTTTAAGCAGGGAGGACTGGGTTTGCCTCCTTGTAACAGTCAGTCTTGGAAGCAAGAGGGAATGTGTGTAGTGGGAGATAATAGTCTAGCTTTACGTTTTGGCATGTTGTTGTCCAGTTTTCCCAGCACCATTTATTGAAGAGGCTTTCTTTGTTCCAGTGTCCGTTCTTTGCTCTTTTGTCCAAGATTAGCTGTCCATATATGTACGGTTTTATTTCTGTGTTTTCTATTCAATTCCATTGGTCTGTGTGTCTATTTTTGTTCCAACACCATGCTGTACAATGAAATACAAATAAAAATATTAATCACAAAGAAAGATGGTGGGCTGAGTGCAGTGGTGCATGCCTTTAGTCCCAGTCTAAGAAGGGAGGCCAAGAATGGGACTCAGTTAAGTCCGTGGGTTCGCGACCCGCCCAGGGCAACATAGTGAGACCTAGTCTCAAAAAATAGCTGGGTGTGGTGGTGCGCACCTGTAATACCAGTTACTTGGGAAGCTGAGGCTGGGTATCGCTTGAGTCCGTGATACCCCGGGCAGCATGAGTCTGCAGTTCCCCAGGCAACAGAGCAAGACCTAGTCTCGAAAATATAAATAAGTAAATAAAAATAAATAGATAAAGATAGTGACCTGCCAGGGCTTCCAGTTGAGACCTGGCTGTCTGGGCCAGAGATGCTCTCCTGAGCAAGTGGGAACTGTGAGCAGTGACACTGACTCCCTGGCTGAGGGACTTAGGGTGGGATCAGCGTGTGATGGAGGGAAGTCACTTGGGGAACCCACAGCATTGGCTCAGCCAGGCTCATTGTCCTTGCTGTCGTCCTTGTTAGTTTTCCCTGCCATTAGCCCCTGGACCGCGAGGCCAGCCAGGTTTCCAAAGCAATTTTCCCTCTGAACAGTTACCAGTTGGTAACTGATTTCTTTTAATTCCCTCCTAAAATGGTTCCACCTGAGCTGGAAAGAGTGAGATGCTCCAAACAAGAGCATAATTACTCAGGTCGAAAATGTCAAGGGTGATTTATGGCCTGCGGGGTGCTGACAATGCCTGAGATGGCACATCCCCTTTGTCAGTTCCAGCGCAGAGGTCCCCGCTAAGGAACCCATGATGTCTGAACATCCCAGGCTTCAGCCGAGTCCCTCCCAACCAGCCCCTGGGGGAAATGTCTGTGATAGAGTAGCCCTTGGAAACCAGACCCATGTGCAAGCGTGATGGCTGTGCAACACTTCCAGCTCCTCCACCTTGAGAGGTATAGGGAAGATGGCACCACCCAGCATCTAAATCAACAAGTCACTCAGTCTTCCAGGCCTCTTGAGATGAATGAGGCATCTACACTTCGCAGACTGCGAAGTCCTAGAGAAGGAGGAAGACAAACAATGGAAACAACAGTGATCATTGCTGATGTCCCCGAGTGAGTCCCACTTCTCGAGAGCTTGTTCTTTGACATTTAACAAGAAACCCTGTAACATGTTAGGATCCTTGTTCTACAGATTAAGCAGCGGAAGCACTGTTCTGGGTAAGTGCAAATGCTAAACATGCAATGGGCAGTGCTGACCCTCAGGGAAACGACTATGAAATGGAGTAAGATTTCAACTGTGGTATGTGAAGAACTAATGTGAGCTCTTGCAATAGAAGAATGTCACCTCCTGGAAAGAAAGGGGAGGGGAAAATGTTCTGAGCTGATGAACTAGCAGATGCAAAGGTCCTGTGGCCAATGAATGGTCCGGATGATGGTATGGAAAGCCTGAGGGTTAGCCCCTGGAAAGAGATAGCTGGAAGGTAGCCAGGAACCAACATACATTGGACTGTGTCTATACTATGGATTATAGGTAATGAAAATCGAGGTAAGTAATAGAAAATCACTATTTTTTTAAAGTTTGATTTAGGGCAAGAGTATAATACTTGCCTGTCATGAATATATTATATATATATATATATATATATTTTAAGTTCTCTGGTTTTAGAATGAGTATAGCCTAGATGAAGGACAGAATGAAAACACACACATAGGCAAGGCTGTTTGCAGAGTTTAGTTTTAGCTACAGTTGTTTATAAAGCTAAAGCTAAAATATTCTAGGACTATTTTGTCAAAATGTGACAGGAACTGTCAATGGGTTGGGTGGGGATGAGCAAATTCAACAGAGGAGAAATTGAAATTTTTTGCTGGTTTCTGAATTACTTAACTGTAAGATAGTCATGTCATTTATTCAGAAACACTGACTGAAGACCACATTTGTTGAAAAGATCAGAAGTTTCGTTTGAGAGATGTTGAATTGGCATTCTTGGGGGGGGGAGATGACAATCAAACAGCAGAATAGCAGATATAAAATAGAACTTTGAACTAAATAGGGGGACTGAAGCCATGAGAGTGAATGAAAATGAAAGAAAAAATACAAATTGCCTTGACTGCCCTGATAGTGAAGTGGTAGAGATGACCCTGAAGACTTCACTCATGGAATGAAGGCTCATTAACATGGTGAATACACTATTTCTTAGTTTGTATCAGAGTGGAGCCCATAGCTAGCAAAATGCAGCTCCCTTTTAGCTTCTACCCAGGGTGAGAAACTAGAATGTGTCTTATTCTAAAAACAAAGTCAGCACTTGAACAGGAAGTCAGCCCGTGCCTTCTTTCTGTATGCCTGGAAATTCCCTTTATTTCTCCTCTTGGTGAGTACTGGTTCCCACCCTGCTCCTTCAACAGCATGTCTGCAACACGGCATATCCTGTGGCTAACATCCATCTGTCTCAGACAATTCACTTTCCAGGAATCCCAAGACATCATTGAAGAACGTAATGGAAAACTCTTTGAATAAAGGATGGCTCCTAGGTTACCAATTAGGGTCGATGGATTCCAGAATTTAAGAGTGAGCTGACAGAATTCCCTTTGACTGAGCCAGACAAACCTCTGAGAAAGCATGTCATTGGAAATATACTGGAGCCTGAGGCTGCAAAGGCAAAGAATCCCCCAAACAAGAAAAAAATCAAGAGCCTCGGTAGCTTTGTGTGGTGACTGATATTGGTCTGTCACCAGGAAGCTATTCCAGGTAGAAGCCACCTCTGTCCTTGTGCAACCTTGTCTGTGTCTTAGCCTATCAACACCGACAGACCAATTTCCTCTCTCCCTTGTTCGCTTAGTTCATAGCAAATAAATAAAGAAGCAAAGTTGCAATTCACTGAAAATAATACTCAGCAGATTAAATCTATGGCACATTAGCTTTCTTCCAGATAAGCTCAAGAATATGGTACTTTTTTATAATTTTAGTTTTTAAATAAACATGACGAATGCCTGAAACTGTTTTCTCAACTGAAGCAGAAGCTTGACCATGGAAATCTTAGGTCAGTTGTGGAAAAGAGGGTCTTTCTGGGTTGGCCAGTTCAGCCACCATCCACCTCAAGTGGTAGCTTCTAGGGTGTGTGCTTGTTTCACACCTTTGCAGCTTTC
>PVHY01020194.1:0-25995 GCA_004024945.1 Uropsilus gracilis | reverse complement strand
GAGAAAAAGGTTGGTATTATTTTAATCTTTGTGTACTTGTTCAGGTTTGTCTTGTGGCCTAATGTATTATCGATTTTAGAGAAAGAACCATGTGCATTTGACCAAAAACGTGTATTCTTTTCCTTGGGGGTGTAGTGTCCTGTTTATATCTATTAAGTCCATTTGGTCCAGCTCTTCCTTTAAAGCTTTTGTTTCTTTGTGTAGTTGCTGCTTTGTTGATCTTTCTTGTGTTGAGAGTGGCATGTTAAAATCTCCTACCACGTATGTATATTTTCATCCATATTTGATTTCAGTTCTACTAGGTGTTGTTTTATGAATTTTGGTGCTCCCTCATTAGGTCCATATATGTTGATTACTGTTATGTCTTTTTGGTGGATTGACCCTTTAACCATTAGTAGTGGCCGTCTTTATCTTTTGTCATTTTGTTAATTTGAAGTCTGCTCTGTCTGATACAAGAATGGCAACTCCTGCTTTCTTGTGGGGGCCGTTTGCTTGTAGTGTAGTTTTCCAGCCTTGCACCTTCAGTCTTTGCTTATCCTTAGCGATCAGGTGTGTTTCTTGGAGGCAGCAGAATGTCGGGTCCTGTTTTCTGATCCAGTCTGCAACTCTTCGTCTTTTATTGCTGAGTTTAGACCATTGATGTTTAGGGTGATTATTTCTATTTGCGATACTAACGGTTTCCTGGTGGTCACTTGGGGTTTATTTTGTGTTTTTTTTTCTTGTATTTGATCTTGTTATGGTTTTGGTCTTGTGGCCTCATGCAAAATTTCTTTGAGTGGGGGTTTAGTGGTAGCAAATTTCTGGAGACTTTGCTTGTCGGAGAAGTTTCTAATTTTTCCTTCGCAGAAGAAGGATAGCTTTGCAGGGTAGAGTATTCTGGCTCGCACATTTTTTCTTGGAGTGTTTTGTAGATGTGACTCCATTCTCTCCTTGCCTGGATTGTCTCTTTAAAAAATCTGAGGTAAATCTAATGGATTTTCCTTTGTAGGTTATCTGTTTCTTTTCTCTAGCCATTCTCATTATTTTTTCCTTATGTTGGCTTCTAGGAAGTTTTATGATGATGTGTCTCGCTGTGGTTTTTCTTTCATTAACGTAGTTTGGTGTCCTTTTGGCTTCCTGTATGTCTATATTCATTTCTTCCTTCAGATTTGGGACATTCTCCTCTATTATTGTTTTGAACAGCCTTTTACTTCCCATAACTCTCTCCTCTCCTTCTGGGATTCCTATTACTCTTATGTTTCTTTTCCTTAAGGAATATGACATATCTCTGATCTTATCTTCAGTCCTACTTTGTTTCTCTCTCTCTTTTTCTTTCTTTGTCCTCTCTATTTCTGTATCCTCAAGTGTGCTGATTCGTTCCTCTATTTCATATACTATTGCTATGTCTTTTCTGTGCATTTTTGAGGTTATCTATTGCAACCTTTAAATCTTGAGTCTCTTTCAATTTAAATTTTAGGGATTCATTTTCATTTTTTAGTTCATTGATTGGGGTATGCATATTGATGTTTTCTTTTTTATATGTTTCTACTTCCTCCCTTAGTGCATTAATTGCTTCTATCATACTGTTGTCCTTTTTTTCTAATTCTTCTCTTAATTGTTGGAGTGCATTTAGCATGTTAATAGAGGAATCTTTTTCTGAGATGCAAATCATTTCTTTGATGTTTACTGGAGACTGTCCTTTCTTTGTTGGCGATGGATTACTTCCTGTAGGGCTTGCTTGTATGTTTAACGTTTTTCTCCTTACTGTGTTTTGCTTTTGATACTGTTCTACATATTGAGAAACCATGGATCTTTTGTTGGTTGGCATGTTGATGGGAGTGTATTACATGTTGAATGTAGATCTGTACTTAAGTTTAGTAATTTGCGCCGGCGCTGCTTGCGATGCCAGCACTAGTAACCTTCAACGGTTAACTAGGTGTGGGCAAGGTGGAATGGTTTCCAGAGGAACCTGGCTGTGGGGGTTGGCTCCCAGGGATGTCAGAGGGGGCGGTGTGGCGAAGGGGTCACTCCCAAATGCCTGGAGCTGGCATGGTGACCTCCAGCCCCTAACCTGTGCGTGCTCAGTGTGGGCGGGTTTCCAGAGGAAGCTGGCTGTGGGGGTTGACTCCCAGGGTTGGCAGAGGTGGTGGCACGGTGAAGGGGTCCCACCCAAAAGCCAGGAGCTGGCGCGGTGACCTCCAGCCACTAACCTGTGCTTGCGCACATTGGCTGGTTTTGGAGGAAGCTGGCTGTGGGGGTTGGCTCCCAGGGTTGGCAGAGGTGGTGGCATGGCGAAGGGTTCCCTCCCAAAAGACTGGAGCTGGCGTGGTGACCTCCAGCCGCTAACCTTTGCTTGTGCAGTGTGGGCGGGTATCCGCAGGAAGCTGGCTGCGGGGGTTGGCTGCTTGGGAGGGGGGTGTCAGAACTGCAAAGGGATCCCTCGCAAAAGCCTGGAGCTGGCGCAGTGACCTCCAGCCTCTAACCTGTCTGGACTTATATACTTTTCTACCCCATGAAGTGAAAACCGTGAAAACCACAGAGAGATTTCATCTATGATCATCAAATTATAGAGAAGTCACATAAAGATGTATACTGCACCCTATGGAGTCTGATTGAATTCAGGAGGAATCTCACTGAAAACACTGCCTGTTGGCCTGAAAGGCCTTAACCAGCAGGAATTTGAATGAAAAGAATGTTAATAACAAGTGGTAGAAATCATGACTTAAGATCTGTGGGTGATACAGATTTATATACTTTTCTACGCAAAAGCCTGGAGCTGGCGCAGTGACCTCCAGCCTCTAACCTGTCTGGACTTATATACTTTTCTACCCCATGAAGTGAAAACCACAGAGAGATTTCATCTATGATCATCAAATTATAGAGAAGTCACATAAAGATGTATACTGCACCCTATGGAGTCTGATTGAATTCAGGAGGAATCTTACTGAAAACACTGCCTGTTGGCCTGAAAGGCCTTAACCAGCAGGAATTTGAATGAAAAAAATGTTAATAACAAGTGGTAGAAATCATGACTTAAGATCTGTGGGTGATACAGATTTATATACTTTTCTACCCCATGAAGTGTAAAATATAGAGAGATTTCTCTATGATCATCAAAGTACAGAGAAGTCACAGATAGATATATGCTGCAACTTTTGGAGTCTGACTGAATTCAGGTGTTTTCTCACTGTAAACACTGTCTGTTGGCCTAAAGGGCCTAAATCAGCAGGAATTTGAATGAAAAAGGGTAAATAACAACTAGGAGAAATCATGACTTAATATCTGTGGGGAATATGTACTTATATTTTTCTAACACAGGTAGTGTAATACATAGAGAGGTTTCATCTATGATCATCAAAGTACAGAGAAATCACAATTACATAATGCAACCTTCCCATCTGACTGAATTCAAGTGGTATCTCCCTGATAACACTGCCGGTTGCCTAAGAGGCATAAATCAGCAGGAATATGTAGGAAAAAAAGGTTAATAACAAGTGGGACAAATCATGACTAGGATATGTGCGAGATATGGACTTATGTCCTTTTCTACCCACTGCAGTGTAAAACACAGAGAGATTTCATCTATGATCATCAAAGTAAAGATAAGTCACAGAAAGATATATAATGCAATTTTAGGAGTCTGATTGAATTCAGGAGTTTTCTGCCTGAAAATACTGCCTTATGGCATGTAAGCCATAAATCAGCAGGAATTTGAATGACAAAAGGGTAATAACAAGTGTGAGAAATCATGACTTAAGATCTGTGGGTGATATGGACATAACCTTTTCTACCCCATTAAGTGTAAATTATAGAGGGATTTCATCATAAACATCAACATACAGGGAAGTTCCATAAAGATATATACTGCACCCTTTGGAGTATGATTGAATTCAGGAGGTTTCTGGCTGAAAATTCTGCCTGTTGACCTGAAAAATCTAAATTAGCAGGAATTTGAATGAAAAAAACGGTTAATAACAATGGGAGAATTCATGACTTAAGATCAGTGGGTGATATGTACCTATATCCTTTTCTTCCCCAATAAGTGTAAAACATAGAGTGATTTCATCTATATCACCAAAGTACAGAAAAGTCACAGAAAGATATATAATGCACGCTTTGGAGTGTGATTGATTTCAGGAGCTTTATCATTTTATCTACTTCCTCTTTGGGTACAAGGCTAAATCAGCAGGAATTTGAATGAAAAAACTTTAATAACAAGTGGGAGAAATCTTGACTTAAGATCTGTTGTATCATGGACTTATATCTTTTTCTACCCCATGAGCTGTAAAACTAGAGAGATTAAATCTATGATCATCAAAGTATAGAGAAATCACGTAAAGATTTATACCGCTTGCTATGGAGTCTGATTGAATTTGGGAGGATTCTCACTGAAGACAGTGCCTGTTGGCCTGAAAGGCCTAAATCAGCAGGAGTTTGAATGAAGAAAGGGTTAATACCAAGTGGGACAAATCAGGAATTAAGATATTTGGGAAATATGGACTTATATTCTTTTCTACCCCATGAAGTGTAATACATAAAGAGATTTCATCTATGATCAATAAAGTATAGAGAAATCATGAATGATATTACTGGACCCTTTGTAGTCTGTTTGAATTTGGGAGGTTTCGCGTTAAAAATACTGACTTTGTCTTGAAAACCCTAAATTAGCAGGAATTTGAATGAAAAAAGGGTTAATAACAAGAGGAGAAATCATGCTTAAGGTCTGTGGATGATATGGACTATATCTTTTTGTACCGCATAAAGTGTAAAACATAGAGATATTTCTTGTATGATCATCAAATACAGAGAAGTTACAGAAAGATATATACTGCACCCCTTCAGTGTGATTGAATTCAGGAGGTTTCTAGCTGAAAACAATTCCTGTTGCTCGGAAGGTCCAAATCAACAGGAATAAGAATGAAAAAAGTTTTAATAACAATTGGAAGAAATTAACTTAAGATCTTGGGCGATATGGACTTATATTCTTTTCTACACCATGAAGTGTAAAACAGAGGGTGATTTCACCTATGACCATGAAATTATAGAGAAGTCACATAAAGTTATATACGGCAGTTTTGAATCTAATTGAATTCAGGAGTTTTCTCCCTGAAAAAACTTCCAGTTGGCCTGAAATGCCTAAATCAGCAGGAATTTGAATGAAAAAAGGGTTAATAACAAGAGTGAGAAATCATGACTTAACATCTGTGGATGATATGGACTATATCCTTTTGTACCACATAAAGTGTAAAATAAATAGAGATTTCATCTAAGATCATCAAAGTACAGGGAAGTCACTGAAAGGTATGTAATGCACCCTTTGGAGTCCAATACTGTTCAGGAGGATTCTTCCTGAATACACTTCCAGTTGCCTTAAAAGCCTAAATCAGCAGGAATTTGAATGAAACAATGTTTAATAACAACTGAAAAAATCATGAATTAAGAACTGTGGGTGACATGGACTTATATCCTTTACTAACACATGAAGTGTAAAATATAGAGAGATTTCAAATATAAACATCAATGTACAGGGAAATTCCATAAAGATATATACTGCACAATTTGGAGTCTGATTAAATATGGAAGGTTTGTCGCTGAAAACACTGCTTGTTGGCCTGAAATGCCTAAATCAGCAGGAATTTGAATGAAAAAAAAGTGTTAATAAAATAGGAGATATCAGGCTTAAGATCTGTGGATGATACAGACCAGCTTAATCTACCCCATAAAGTGTAAAACATAGAGAGATTTCATCTACGACTACTCTTTTCTACCCCATAAAGTGTAAACAGTAGACAGATTTCATCTATGATCATCAAAGGGCAGAAAATCATAGAAAGATATATACTGCACCATTGGAGTCTGATTGAGTTCAGGAGGTTTCTAAATGAAAACACTGCCAATTAGCCTGAAAATCCTAAATCAGGAGGAATTTGAATGAAAAAAAAGGGTTAATAACAAGTGGGAGAAATCATGACTTAAGATCTGTGGGTGATGTGGACATATATCCTTTTCTACACCATAAATTGTAAAACATA
Organism: Uropsilus gracilis; assembly: GCA_004024945.1. Classification (NCBI taxonomy): domain Eukaryota; kingdom Metazoa; phylum Chordata; class Mammalia; order Eulipotyphla; family Talpidae; genus Uropsilus; species Uropsilus gracilis. Next base: position 19,984 of record PVHY01020194.1, on the reverse strand, counting down.
GAGAGATTTTATCTATGATAAACAAAGTACAGAGAAGTCACAGAAAGATATATATTGCACCCTTTGGAGTCTGATTGATTCAGGATGTTTCTCCCTGAAAACACTGCCATTTCGTGTGAAGAGCCTAAATCAGCAGGATTTGAATGAAAAAGGGTTAATAACAAGCGCGAGAAATCATGACTTAAGATGTGTGGGTGATGTGGACTTATATCATTTCTATCCAATGAAGTGAAAAACATAGAGAAATTTCATCTATGATCATCAAGCACAGAAAAGTCACAGAAATATATATAATGCTATCTTAGGTGTCTGTATGAATTCAGGAGTTTGCTCCCTGAAAACATTGCCATATGGCCTGAAAGGCCTAAATCAGCAGGAATTTGAATGAAAAAAAGGTTATTAACAAGTGTGAGAAATCATGACCTAAGATCTGTGGGTGATATGGATTTATATATCTTTTACCCCATGAGGTGTAAAACATAGAGAGATTTCATCTATGATCATCAAAGTACAGAGAAGTCACAAAAAGATATATACTGCATCCTTGGAGTCTTATTGATTCAGAAGGTTTCTCACTGAGAACACTGCAGTTAGCCTGAAAAGCCTAAATCACCAGGAATTTGAATGAAAAAAGGGTTAATAACAAGTGGCAGAATTAATGACTTAAGTTGTGTGGGTGATATGGACTTATATGCTTTTCTACCCCATGATGTGTAAAACATAGAGAGATTTCTTCTATGATCACCAAAGTAAAGAGAGGAACACTACTACACTGCTGGTGGGAATGTAAACTAGTTCAACAACTATGGAAAGGGGTGTGGAGGACCCTCAAGCTAATGAAAATGGAACTACCATTTGACCCAGCAATTGCTCTTCTGGGAATCTACCCAAAAGAGACCTCAATGTGGGTACAAAGGGACACCTGTACCCGGATGTTTACTGCAGCACAATTTATAATTGCAAGGTCATGGAAACAACCTAAATGCCCCCAAACAGAGGACTGGATGAAAAAAATGTGGTACATATACACGATGGAATATTACTCATCAATTAAAAATGACAAATTGGACGACTTCATAACAACATGGATGCATTTAGAAGAAATCATATTAGCAGAAACAAGCCATAAAGAAAAAGGCAGAAATCAAATGGTTTCACTAATGTATGGGATATAGTGGAAAAAAAAAAGAAAATAAATATATAAAAGCCTTGAGGAAAGTCAAAACAAGCTAAGCACCAAAATGAAATGCACAACAATGAACAGGAGGGAAAAGCAGGGGAAGGGAGGGGAGAGAGGGGGGTCAAACCCTTGATTACAAAGTTGTGAAATTTATATATAAATAAAAAATATATTTAATAAAAAAAGAGATTCACAGAAAGATATATACTGCACCATTTGGAGTCTCATCAAATTCAGGAAGTTTCTTGATGAAAACACTGCCTATTGACCTGAAAGACCTAAAAAAGCAGGAATTTGAATGAAAAAAGGGTTAAAACAAGTGGGAGAATTCATGACTTAAGATCTGTGGGTGATATGGACTTATAATATTTTCTACCCCAGAAGTATAAAACATAGAGAGAGTTCATCTATCATAATCAAAGTAAAGTGAAGTCACAGAAAGATACATATGGTAACTTTTGGAGTCTGATTGAATTTAGGAGGTTTCTCAATGAAAACACTGCCTGTTGGCCTGACAACCCTAATTCAGCAGGAATATGAATAAAAAAGGGTTATTAAAAAAGTGGGACAAATTATGATTTAAAATTTGTGGTTGATAAGGATATATCCTTTTCTAACTCATGAAGTGTAAAACATAGAGCGATTTCATCTATGATCAACAAAGTAAAGAGATTCACAGAAACATATGTACTGCACCTTATAAGCCTGATTGAATTCAGGAGGTTTCTCCTTGAAAACATTCCCAGTTGGCCTGAAAGACCTAAATCTGCAGTAATTTGAATGAAAAAATGATTAATAACAAGTGGGAGAAATCATGACTTAAGATCTGTGTGACATATGGACTTATATCCTTTTCTACCCCATGAAGTGTAAAACATAGATTTCATCTATGATCATCAAAGTCCAGAGAAGTCACTAAAAGCTATATCTACACCCTTTGGAGTCTTATTGATTCAGAAAATTTCTTGCTGAGAACACTGCCTGTTGGCCTAAAAGGCCTAACTCTGCAGGAATTTGAATGAAAAAAAGGGTTAATAACTAGTGGGAGATATTATGACTTAATATCTGTGGGTGATATGAACTTATATCCTTTTCTACTCCATGAAGTGTAAAACATAGATTGATTTCATCCATGATCATCAAGGTACAGAGAAGGCACAGAAAGATATATATACTGCACCCTATGGACTCTGATTGAATTCAGTAGGTTTCTCGCTGGAAACACTGCCAGGTGGCCTGAAAGGCTTAAAACAGCAGGAATTTGAATGAAAAAATGTTAATAACAAGTGTGAGATATCAAGACTTCAGATCACTGGGTGATACGGAATTATATCATATTCTTCCCCATCAAGTGTAAAACATAGGGAGATTTCATCTATGATCATCAAAGTATAGAGAAGTCATAGAATGATATATACTGCATCATTTGGAGTCTGATTGAATTCAGGAGGTTTCTCACTGTAAACCCTGCCTGTTGTCTTGAAAGCCCTAAATCAGCAGGAATTTGAATGAAAAAATGGTTAATAACAAATGGGAGAAATCATGACTTAAGTTCTGTGGGTGATATGGATATATCCTTTTCTACCTCATGTAGTGCAAAGCATGAAGAGATTTCATCTATAATCACAAAAGTAAAGAGGAGTCATAGAATGATATATACTGCACCCTTTGGAGTCTCATTGAATTCAGGAGGGCTCACTCTGAAATCAATGCATGTTGGCCTGAAAGGCCTAAATAAGCAAAATTTTAATGAAAAAGGGGTTAATAACATGGGAGAAATTCAGAATTAAGATTTGTGGGTGATATGGATTCATATCCTTTCTACCCCATGAAGTGTAAAACATAGATTTCATCTATGATCATCAAAGTACAGAGATCACAGAGAGATATACCTGCACCCTTTGTAATTTGACTGTTTTCAGGAGGTTATTTGTTTTAAACATTGTCTGTTAGTGTGAAAAGCCTAAATCATCAGGAATTTGAATGGGAAAAGGTTTAATAGAAAGTGGGAGATATCATGACTTAAGTTCTATGGATGATATGCACTTATATACTTTTCTACCCAATGAAGTATGAAACATAGATTTCATCTATGATCATCAAAGTACAGATAATTCACAGAAAGTTATATACTGCACCCTTTAGAGTCTGATTTAATTCAGGAGGTTTCTCAAAGAAGACACTGCCTGTTGGCCTAAAAATCCTAAATCAGCAGGAAATGGAAGAAAAAACTGTTAATAACAAGTGGAAGAAATCACAACTTAATATCTGTGGGTGAAATTGACTTATATTCTATTCTATCACATGAAATGTTAAACATAGAGAGATTTCATCTATGATCATCAAAGTAAAGGGAAGTCACAGAAAGATATACAATGCAATCTTAGGAGTCTGATTGAATTCAGGTATTTTCTCCCGGCATACACTGCTTTAAAGCATGAAAGGCCTAAATCAGCAGGAATTAGAATTTAAAAAGGAATAATAACAAGTGGAGAAATCATGACTTAAGATCTCTGGGTGATAAGGACATATATCCTTTTCTGCAATATGAAATGTAAAAGATAGAGAGATTTCATCTATAAACATCAACTTACAGGTAAGTTCCATAAAGATATATACTGCACCCTTTGGAATGTGATTGAATTCAGACGGTTTGTAGCATATACAAGCCTCTTGGCCTAAAAGGCAGAAATCAGCAGGAATTTGATTGAAAAAAGAGTTAAGTGCAAGTGGGAGAAATCATGACTTAAGATCTGTGGGTGATATGGACTTACATCCTCTTCTAAACCATGAAGTGTAAAACATATATTTCATCTATGATCATCAAAGTTCAGAGAAATCACAGAAAGATATATATACTGCCCCCTAAGGAGTGTGACTGAAACAAGGAGGTTTCTCACTGAAAACACTTCCTGTTGGACTAAAACTCATAAATCAGCAGGAATTTGAATGAAAATAGCATTAATAACAGGTTTGAGAAATCATAACTTTTGATCTGTGGGAGATATGTACTTATGTCATTATCTACTATATGAATATTAAATCACAGTTTTCATCTATGATCATCAAAGTACAGAGAAGTCACACAAATTTATATACTGCATCCTTAGGAGTCTTATTGCATTATGAAGGTTTCTCACTGAGAAAACTGCCTTTTGGCCTGAGAGGCCTAATTAAGCAGGAACTTGAATGAAAAAATTCTTAAAAACAAGCGGGAGAAATCATGACTTAAGATCTTTAATGATATGGACTTATATCCTTTTTGACTACATGAAGTGGAAAAATAGCGAGATTTCATCTATTATCATCAAAGTACAGAGAAGTCACGGAAATGTATATACTGTACCCTTTTGATCGAATTGAATTTAGGAGTTTCCTCCATGAAAACACATTCAGTTGGCCTGAAAGGCCTAGATCAGCAATGATAATAGAATGAAAAAAGTGTTAATAATAAGTGGGAGAAATCATGACTTAAGTTCTGTGACTGAAATGGACTTATATCCTTTCCTACCCCATGAAGTGTAAAACAGAGAGAGATTTCATCTATAAACATCAACGTACAGGGAAGTTCCATAAAGATATATACTGCACCCTTTGGAGTGTGATTGAATTCAGGAGGTTTATCACTGAAAACTCTGCCTTTGGCCTGACAGGACTAATTCAGCAATTTTGAAAGAACAATTTGTTAATAACAAGCAGGAGAAATCATGATATAAGATCTGTGGGTGATATGGATTTATATACTTTTCTACCTCATGAAGCATACAATATATATTTCATATGTCCTTCGAAATACAGAAACGTCAGAGAAAGATATATTCTGAACCATTTGAAGTCTAAGAATTCAGGATGTTTCTCATTGAAGACACTGCCTGATGGTTGAAAGGCCTAAATTAGCAGTAATTTGAATGAAAAAAGGGTTAATACCAAGTAGAAGAAATCATGACTTAAGGTCGGTGTATGATATGGTCTACATCCGTTAGTACCACAATAGTGTAAAATAGAGAGATATCATCTATGATCTTCAAATACAGAGAAGTCACAGAAAGATATATACTGCACCCTTTGGGGTGTGATTGAATTCAAGAGGTTTCACACTTAAAACACTGCCTGTTGGCCTAATGGGCATAAATCAGCAGAAATTTGAATGAAAAAAGTGTTAATAACAATTGGGAGAAGTGACTTGAGATATGTGGGTGATATGAACTTATATATTTTCTACCCCATGAAATGAAAAACAGAGAGATTTCATCTATAAACATCAACATATAGGGAATTTCCATAAAGATACTGCACCCTTTGGTGTGTGATTGAATTCAGAAGCATTCTCACTGAAAGCACTGTGTGTTGGCCTTGAAAGGCCTAAATCAGCAGAAATTGAATGAAAAAATGGATGATAACAAGTGGGAGAAATCAAAATTTAAGATCTGTGGGTTATATGGATTTATATCCTTTAATACCCCATGAAAAGGAAAATATAGAGATATTTCATCTATGATCACCAAAGTACAGAAAAGTCACAGAAAGATATATACTGCACCCTTTGGAGTGTGATTGAATTCAGGTGAGTTCTCACTGAAAGCACTGCATGTTGGCCTGAAAGGCCTAAATCAGCAGAATTTGAATGAAAAAATGGTTAATAACAAGTGGGAGAAATCAAGATTTAAGATCTGTGGGTGATAGGGATTTATATCGTTTTCTACCCCATGAAGTATAAAACATAGATTTCATCTATGATCATCAAATACAGAGAAGTCACAGAAAGATATATACAGCACCTGTTGTAGTCTGACTGAATTCATGAGGATTCTCTGAACACTGCTTGAATGGGCTAAATAAGTAGGTATTTGAATAAAAATGTGTTAGTAACATGTGGGAGAAATGATGACTTAAGATCTGTTTGTAATATGGACTTGTATCGTTTTCTACCTCAAAGTGAAAAACAGAGAATTCATCTATAAACATCAACGTACAGAGAATTTCCATAAAGATATATAGTGCACACGTTGAAGTCTGATTGAATTCAGGAAAATTCTCCCTGAAAACACTTCCAGTTAGCCATTTGAGCCTAAATCAGCAGGATTTTGAATGAAAAAATTGATAATAGCAAGGGCGAGAAAGCATGATTTAAGATCAATGGGTGATATGTACATATATCCTTTTCTACTCCATGAAGTGTAAAACATACAGAGAATTCTAATATGATTACCAAAGTACAGAGAAGTCACAGAAAGATATATACTGCACCTTGGATTCTGATTGAATTCAGGAGTTTTCTCCTTGTAAACAAGGTTAATTGCCTGAAAGGCTTAAAAATGAGGATTTGAATGAAAAAAGTGTTAATAACAAGTGGTAGAAATCATGAGTTAAGAACTGTGGGCAATGTATTGATATCCTATTTTACTCCATGAAGTGTAAAAGATAGAGAGATTTCATCTATGATCATCAAAGTAAAGAGAAGTTACAGAGAGATATCTAGTGCACCCTTTGGAATCCGATCATTTCAAGAGGTTTCACACTAAAAGCACTGCCTGTTGGTCTGAAATGCCTAAATCAGCAGGAATTTAAATGAAAAAAGGATTAATAAAAATGGGAGAAATTATGACTTAAGATCTGTGGGTGATATGAACTTATATCCTTTTCTACTCCATGAAGTGCAAAACATAGATTTCATCTATAAACATCAAAGTAAAGAGAATTCATAAAAACATATATATTGCACCCTTTGGAGTCTAATTGAATTCAGTAGGTTTCTCCCTGAAAACACTTTCAGTTGGCATGAAAGATTAACTTAGCAGTAATTTGAATGAAAAAAACTGTTAATAACAAATGCGAGAATTCATGAGTTAAGATCTGTGGGTGATATGGCTTATATCATTTCTACCCCATGAATTGAAAAACAGAGAGAGATTTCATCTATAAGCATCAAAGTACAGAGAATTCACAGGAAGATATATACTGCACCTTTTGGAGCCAATTTGAATTTGGGAGGTTTCTCAATGAAGACTGCTCTTGACCTGAAAGGCCTAAATCAGCAGTAAATGTGAATGAAAAAAAGGGTAAATAACACGTGGGGAAATCAAGACTTAAGATCTGTGGGTGATATGGACTTACATCATTTTCAACCCCATGAAGTGTAAACCATAGAGAGATTTCATCTATTGTCATCAAAGTACAGAGTACTCACAGGAAGATAAATACTGCACCCATTTTAGTCTGTTGAATTCAGGAGCTTTCTCTCTGAAGACACTGCCTTTTGGCCTGAACAGCCTAAATGGAGAAATTTGAATGACAAAAGGGTGCAAAACATGAAGAGATTTCATCTATATTCATCAAAGTACAGAGAAGTCACAGAAAAATATATACTGCACCCTTTGGTGTGTCATTGAATTCAGGAGGTTTCTCGCTGAACAAACTGCCTGTTGGCCTGAAAGGCCTAAGTCAGCAGGAATTTGAATTAAAAAGGGTTAATAACAAGTGGGATAAATCAAGAATTAATATCTGTTGTTGACATGGACTTATATCCTTTTCTACTCCATGGAGTAGAAAATATAGAGAGATTTCATCTATGATCACCAAAGTACAGAGAAGTCACAGAAAAATATATACTGCACACTTTGGAGTTGATTGAATTCAGAAGGTATCTCCCTGAAAACACTTACAGTTGGCTTGATAGGTCTAATTCAGCAGGAATTTGAATGAAAAAAAGGGTTAATAACAAAAGCGAGAAATCATGACTTAAGATCTGTGGGTGATATGGACTTACATCATTTTCAACTCCATGAAGTGTAAACCATAGAGAGATTTCATCTATTGTCATCAAATTACAGAGAATTCACAGGAAGATATATACTGCACCCATTGTTGTCTGATTGATTTCAGGAGCTTTCTCTCTGAAGACACTGCCTTTTGGCCGGGACAGCCTACATCTGCAGAAATTTGAATGACAAAAGGGTGCAAAACATAGAGAGATTTCATCTATATTCATCAAAGTACAGAGAAGTCACAGAAAGATATATACTGCACCCTTTGGTGTGTCATTGAATTCAGGAGGTTTCTCGCTGAACAAACCGCCTGTTGGCATGAAAGGCCTAAGTCAGTAGGAATTTGTTTTATAAAGGGTTAATAACAAGTGGGATAAATCAAGAATTAATATCTGTTGTTGACATGGACTTATATCCTTTTCTACTCCATGGAGTAGAAAATATAGAGATTTCATTTATGATCACCAAAGTACAGAGAAGTCACAGAAAAATATATACTGCATACTTTGGAGTCTGATTGAATTCAGAAGGTATCTCCCTGAAAACACAGTTGGCTTGATAGGCCTAAATCAGCAGGAATTTGAATGATAAAATGGGTTAATAACAAAAGAAAGAAATCATGACTTAAGAAATAACAAGCTGGAGAAATCATGTCTTAAGATCTGTCAGTGATATGGACTTATTTCCTTTTCCACTCCATGAAGTGTGAAACATGGAAAGATTTCATCTCTGTTCATCAAAGTAAAGATCAGTCACAGAAAGATATATACTGCATACTTTGGAGTCTGATTGAGTTCAGAGGATTCCTTCTGAAAACACTGCCTGTCAGCCAGAAACGTCTAAATAAGCAGGAATTTGAATGAAAAAATTGTTCATAACTTTGGGAGAAATCATGACTTAACATCTTTGGGTGATATGGACTTATATCGTTTTCTAATCCATGAAGTGTAAAACAGAGAGAGATTTCATCTATGATCATCAAATTACAGAAAAGTCACAGAAAGATACATACTTCACCCTATGGATACTGATTGAATTCAGGAGGTTTCTCATTGAAAACACTGCCTTTTGGCTTGAAAACACTAAATCAGCAGGAATTTGAATGAAAAAAGTGTTAATAACAAGAGGGAGACATCATGACTTAAGATGGGAGGGTGTTATGGACTTATATCATTTTATACCCCATGAAATGTAAAACATAGAGAGCTTTCATCTATCTTCATCAATGTAAAGAGAAGTCACATAAGATATAACGGTACCTTTCGTAGTCTGATTGAATTCAGAGGTTTCTCGCTTAAAAAAAAAACCCTATTGGCCTAAAAGGCCTAAATCATCAGGAATTTGAATGAAAAAATGGATAATAACAATTGGGTGAAATCATGACTTAAGATATGTGTTTGATAGGGACTTATGTCCTTTTCTACTTGATGAAGTGTAAAACATATAGAGTTTTCAACTATGATCATCAAAGAACAAGGAAGTCACAGAAAGATATATAATACACCATTTGAAATTGATTGAATTCAGGAGTTTTTCAATGAAAACACTGTCTGTTGGAATGAACAGCCTAAATCAGCAGGAATTTGATTAAAAAAAGGGTTCATAACAGTGGGAGAAATCATGACTAAAGATCTGTGGGTGATATGGACTAATATCCTTCTCTACCCCATGTAGTGTAAAACATAGAGAGATTTCATCTATGATCATCAAAGTACAGAGAAGTCAAAGAAAGATATATACTGCACCCTTTGGATGTGATTGAATTCAGAATGTTTCTCACTGAAGACAGTGCCTGTTGGTCTGAAAGGCCTAAATAAGCAGGAATTTGAATGACAAAAGCGTTAATAACAAGTTCGAAAAATCAGGACCTTAAGATCTTTGGTTTTTATGGACTTATATCCTTTTCTACTCAATGATGTGTAAATCATGCAGAGATTTCATCTATGATTATAAAAGTACAGAGAAGTTACAGAAAGATATACTGCATTCTTTGGAGTTTTAATGAATTCAGGTTTCCCCATGAAATCACTGCCTGTTGGTCTGAAAGGCATAAATCAGCAGGAATTTGAATGAAGTAAGGGTTAGTAACAAGTGGGAGAAATCATGACTTAAGATCTGTGGGTGATTGGGACTTATGTCCTTTTCTAAACGATGATGTGTAAAACATATAGACTTTTCAACTATGATCATAAAAGAACAGGGAAGTCACAGTAAAATAGATACTGCACATTTTGATGTCTGATTGAATTCAGGAGGTTTCTCGATTAAAATACTGTCTTTTTGGATGGAAGGCCTAATCTGCAGGAATTTGAATAAAAAAAGGGTAAATAACAAGTGGGTGAAATCATGACTAAATATTGTGGGTGATGTGGACTAATATCCTTCTCTACCCCATGTAGTATAAAACAAGAGAGAATTCATGTATGATCATCAAAGTATAGACAAATCACTAAGGGTATATAATGCATCCTTTGGAGTCTAATTGAGGTCAGGAGGTTTCTCCCTGAATACATTTCCAGTTGTCTGAAAAACCTAAAACAGCAGGAATTTGAATGAAACAATATTTCATAACAATTGCAAAAAATCATGAATTAAGATCTGTGGGTGACAAGGACTTATATTATTTTCTACCACATGAAGTGTAAAACATACAGAGATTTCATCTATAAACATAAACATACAGGGGATTTCCTTAAAGATATATACTGCACCCTTTGGATTCTGATTGAATTCAGAAGGTTTGTCGCTGAAAACAGTGCCTGTTAGCCTGAAAGGCCTAAATCAGCAGGAATTTGAATGAAAAAAGTGTTGATAAAAGGAGGAGAAATAAGGCTTAAGATCTGTGGAAGTTATGGTCTGTCCTCTTTACCCCATAAAGTGTAAAACATAGAGAGATTTCATCTATGATCATCAAAAACAGAGAAGTCACAGAAAGATATATACTGCACCCTCTGGAGCCTGATTGAATTTAGGAGGTTTCTAACTAAAAAAAAAACTGCCAGTTAGGCTGAAAATCCTAATTCAGTAGGAATTTGAATGAAAAAAGGGTTAATAACAAGTGGGAGAAATCATGACTTAAGATCTGTGGGTGATATGGACTTATATCCTTTTCTACACCATTAAGTGTAAAACATAGAGGGATTTCATCTATAAACATCAACATACAGGGAAGTTCCATAAAGATGTATACTGCACTTTTTGGAGTGTGATTGAATTTAGGAGGTTTCTCGCTGAAAACACTGCCTGTTGGCCTAAAGTGCCTAAATCAGCAGGAATTTGAATGAAAAAAGGGTTAATAACAATTGGAAGAATTCGTGAATTAAGATCTGTGGGTGCTATGTACTTATAGCCTTTTTTAGCCCATGTGGTGTAAAACATAGAGAGATTTCATGTATGATCATCAATTACAGAGAAGTCACAGAATTATATATACTGTACCCTTTAGAGTCTGACTGATCAGGAGGTTTCTCGCTGAAAACTGTGCCTTTTGGCCTGAAAGGTATAAATCAAAAGGAATTTGAAGAAAAAAAAGTGCTAATAACAAGTGGAAGAATTCATGAATTAACATCTGTGGATGATATGGACTTATATCCTTTTCTACCTCTTGAATTGTAAAACATAGAGAGTTTTCAACATGATTATCAAGTTCAGAGAATTCACAGAAAGATATATACTGTACCCTTTGGAATCTGATTTATTTCAGGAGGTTTCTCACTTTAAATATTGGCTGTTGGCCTGAAAGGCCTAAATCAGCAGGACTTTGAATGAAAAAACGTTTAATAACAAGAGGGAGAAATGATTACTTAAGATCTGTGGGTGATATGGATTTATATCTTTTTCTACCCCATGAAGTGTAATATATAGAGAGATTTCATCTCTCTATATATTACAGAGAAGTCACAGAAAGATATATATTGCAATCTTAGGAGTCTGATTGATTTCAGGAGTTTTCTCCCTGAAAACTCTGTCTTATTGCTGAAAGTTCTAAAAAAGAGGAATTTGAATTAAAAAAGGGTTAATCACAATGAGAGAATTCATGACTTAAGGTCTGTGGGTGATATAGACATATATCCTTTTCTAAACCATGAAGTTTAAAACATACAGAGATTTCATCTATGATCATCAAAGTAAAGAGAAGTCACAGAAAGATATATAATGCCATCTTAGGAGTATGATTGAATTCATGAGTTTTTTGCCTGAAAACACTGCTTTATTGCCTGAAAGTTATTACCATGCAAGAACTGAATGAAAAACAGGTTAATAACTAGTGGGAGAAATCATGACTTACTATCTGTGGGTTTGGACTTATATCCTTTCTACCCCATTAACTGTAAACCATAGAGAGATTTCATTTGTGATCATCAAACTACAGAGAAGTCACAAATTATACATATAATGCACCCTTTGGGTCTACTGGATAGGAGGTTTCTCACTGAAGACACTGCCTGGTGGCCTAAAATGCCTAAATCAGCAGGAAATTGAAAGAAAAAAAAGTGTTAATAACAAGTGAGAGAAATGATGACTTAAGATCTGTGTGTTATATGGACTTATATCTATTTCTGCCCCATGAAGTGTAAAACAAGAGAGATTTCTACTATGATTACCAAAGTACAGAGTATTAAGAAGTAGAAATACTGCACCCTTTGGAGTCTGATTAAATTCAGGAGTTTTCTCCCTGAAAACACAGTCTTATTGCCTGGAAGGCCTAAAAAAGAAGAATTTGAATGAAAAAGTGTTAATAACAACTGGTAGAAATAATTAGTTAAGATCTGTGGGTGATAAGGAGTTATATCCTTTTTTACTCCATGAAGTGTAAAACATAGAGAGATTTCATCTCTGATCATCAAATTAAAGATAAGTCACAGAAAAATATATACTCCACCCTATGGAGTCTAATAGAATTCAGGAGATTTCTCCCTGATAACAGTGCCAGTTGGTCTGAAAAGACTAAATCAGCAAGAATTTGAATTAAAAAAATGGTTAACAACAATTCGAGACAACATGAATTAAGATCTGTGGGATATATGGATTTATATCTTTTTTCTACCCCATGAACTGTAAAACAGAGAGAGATCATCTATAAAAACCAATGTCCAGGGAAGTTCCATAAAGATATATACTGCAACCTTTAGTGTGATTGAATTCAGGAGGTGTCTTGCTGAAAACACTGCCTGTTGCATTGAAAGGCCTAGATTAGCAGGAATTTGAATGAAAAAGGGTTAATAACAAGTGAGAAAATTCATGACTAAGAACTTTGGGTGATATGGACTATATCCTTTTCTACTCCATGAAGTTTAAAACATAGAGAATTCATCTATGATCATCAAAGTACAGAGAAGTCATGAAATATACATACTGGACCCTTTGGAGTCTTATATAATTCAGGAGGTTTAACGCTGAATAGACTGACTGATGGCCTGAAAGGCCTAAATGAGCAGCAATTTTAATGAAAAAAGGGTTAATAACAAGTGGGAGAAACCATGACTTAAGATCTGTGGATGATATGGACTATGTCCTTTTGAACCCCATAAAGTGTAAAACATAGAGCTATTTCATGTATGATCATCAAATACAGAGAAGAAACAGAAAGATATATTCTGTACCCTTTGGAGTGTGATTGAATTCAGGAGGTTTCTGATGAAAAAACTTCCTGTTGGCTTGAGGTCCAAAATCAGAAGGAATTTGAATGACAAAAGGTTAATAACAAGTGGAATAAATCATGATTTAAGATGTTTTCCTTATGGAATTATATACTTTTCTACCACATGAAGTGTAAAAGAGAGATTTCATCTATGATCCTCAAAGTATAGAGAAATCATAGAAAGATTTATACTGCAACCTTTGGTGTCTGATTGAATTCAGAAGGTTTCTCCCTGTAAACACTGCCTGTTGGCCTGAAAGGCATAAATAAGCAGGAATTTGACTGAAAAAGGAGTTAATAAAAAAGGGGAGAAATCACGACTTAAGATCTATGGGTGATATGGACTTTGATACTTTTCTACCCATGAAATATAAAACATACAAAGATTTTATCTATGATCTGTATTTATATCCTTTTCTACCCTATGAAGTGTAAAACATAGAATTCATCTATGATCATCAAAGTACAGAGAAGTCAGAGAAAGATATATCAGGCACCCTTTGGGTCTGATTTATTCATGTGGTTTCTAGCTGAAAACACTGCCTTTTGGTCTGAAAGGCCTAAATCAGCAGGAATTAGAATGAAAAATTGGTTAATAACAAGTGGCATAAATCATGACTTCAGATCTGTGGGTGATATGGACTTATATCCTTTTCTACCCCATGAAGTGTAAAACAGAGTAAGATTTCATCTATGATCATCAAATTATAGAGAAGTCACAGAAAGATATATACTGCACTCTTTAGAGTCTAATTGAGTTCAGTTGGTTTTTCCCTGAAAACACTTCCAGTTGGCTTGATAGGCCTAAATCTGCAGGAATTTGGATGAAATAAGTGTTAATAACAACTGGGAGAAGTGACTTAAGATATGTGGGTGATATGCACTTATATATTTTCTACCCCATGAAGTGAAAAACAGAGAAATATTCATCTATAAACATCAACCTACAGGGACGATTCATAAATATATATATACTGCACCCTTGGAGTCTGATTGAATTCAGGAGGGTTCTCACTGAAAGCACTGCATGTTGGCCTGAAAGGCCTAAATCAGTAGATTTTTAATGAAAAAAGTGTTCATAACAAGTGGGAGAAATCAAGTTTTAAGATCTGTGGGTGATAGGAATTTATATCCTTTTCTACCCCATGGAGTGTAGAACAGATTTCATCTATGATCATCAAATACAGAGAAGTCACAGAAATATACATATACTGCACCCGTTGTAGTCTGATTGAATTCAGGTTTCTCTGAAGACACTGCCTGAAAGGCCTAAATCAGCAGGTATTTGAATGAAAAATGTGTTATTAACAAGTGCGAGAAATGATGACTTAAGATCTGTGGATGATATAGACTTATACCCCATGAAGTGATAAACTGAGAGAGAATTCTTCCATAAACATCAACGTACAGGGAAGTTCCATAAATATATATACTGCACACGTTGGAGTCTGATTGAATTCAGGAAAATTCTCCCTGAAAACACTTCCAGTTGGCCTGATGAGCCTAAATCAGCAGTATTTTGAATGAAAAAATTGATAATAGCAAGTCCGAGAAATCATGACTTAAGAACTGTGGGTGAAAAGCACTTATGTCCTTTTCTAATCGATGAAGTGTAAAACATATAGAGTTTTCAACTCTGATTATTAAATAACAGGGAAATCACATAAAGATATATACTGCACTGTTTGGAGTCTGATTGAATTCAGGAGGTTTCTCGATGAAAACACTGTCTGTTTCACTGAAAGGCCTAAATCAGCAATTTGAATGAAAAAAGTCTTGATAACAAGTGTTGGAAATCATGACTAAATATCTTTGGGTGATATGGACTAATATTCTTCTCTACCCCATGTAGTGTAAAACATAGATAGATTTCATCTACAATCATCACAGTACAGAGAAGTCACTGAAAGGTATATAATGTACCCTTTGGAGTCTAATTGAGTACAGGAGTTTTCTCCAGGAAAACACTTCCAGTTGCCTGAAAACCCTAATTCTTCAGGAATTTGAACGAAACAATATTAAAGAACAATTGGAAAATATAATGACTTAAGTTCTGTTGGTGACTTGGACTTATATCCTTTTACACCACATAAAGTGTAAAACATATAGAGATTTCATCTATGATAATCAAAGTACAGAGAATTCACAGAAATATATATACTGCCACCTTAGGAGTCTGATTGAATTAAGGTTTCTCACTGAAAACACTACCTGTTGACCTGAAAATCATAAATGACCAGGAATTTGAATGAAAAAAGGGTAAATAACAAGTGGGAGAAATCATGACTTAAGATCTGTGGGTGATATGGACTTATATCCTCTTCTATCACATGTAGTGTTAAATATAGAGAGATTTCATCTATAATCGTAAAGAGAAGTCACAGAAAGATATATACTGCAACCTTTGGTATCTAATTGAATTCAAGAAGTTTCTGCCTGAAAACACTTCCAGTGCCTGAAGACATAAAAGAGCTAGAATTTGAATGAAAAAAGTTTTAATAACAAGTGGGAGAAATCATGACTTAAGATCTGTGGGTGATATGTATTTATATCCTTTTATACACCATGAAGAGTGAAACATAAATTTCATCTATGATCATCAAAGTACAGAGATCACAGAAATGTATATACTGCACCCTTTGGAGTCTGATTGAATTCAGGCAGTTTCTCACTGAAAACACTGCCTGTGGCCCTAAAGGGCCTAAATCAGCAGTAATTTGAATGATAAAAGGGTTAATAACAAATGGGAGAAATCAAGACATAAGATCTGTGGGTGATACTGCACCCTTTGGAGTCTGATTGAATTCAGGTTGTTTCTCACTGAAAAAACTGCCTGTGGACCTCAAGGACCTAAATCAGCAGTAATTTGAATGAAAAAAGGGTTAATAACAAATGGGAGAAACCAAGACATAAGATCTGTGGGTGATAAAGACATATACCCTTTTCTACCCCATGAAGTGTAAAACATAGTGGGATTTCCTCTATGATCATCAAAGTACAGAGAAGTCACAGAAAGATATATACTGGTTCCTTTGGTGTCTGATTGAATTCTGGAAGTTTCTCCTTGAAACCATTGCCAGTTGGCATGAAACCTAAATCAGCTGGAATTTGGAAGAAAAAAAGTGTTAATAATAAATGGGAGAAATCATGACTTAAGATCTGTGTGGGATATGGACTTACATCATTTTGAACCAATAAAGTATATAACATATATTTCATCTATGATCATCAATGAATAGAGACGTCACAGAAAGGTATATACTGTACCCTTTGGAGTGTTATTGATTCTGGAGATTTTTTCCTGAGAATACTTCCTGTTAACCTGAAAAGCATAAATCAGCAGGAATTTGAATGAAAAAAGTGTTAATACCAAGTGGGAGAAATCTTGAGTTAAGTTGTGTGGGTGATATGCACATAATCCTCTTCTTTCCTGTGAATTGTAAAATATAGAGAGATTTCATCAATGATTACCAAAGTAAAGAGATTCACAGAAAGATATATATTGCACCCACTGGAGTCTGATTGAATTCAGGAGATTTTTCTGTGGAAACTCTGCAGTTGTGCTGAAAAGCCTAAATCAGCAGGAATTTGAATGAAAAACTGGTTACTAACAAGTAGGTGAAATCATGACATCTGTGGTTGATATGGATTACATCCTTTTGTACCACATAAGTGTAAAATATAGAAAGATTTCATCTATGATAATCAAAGTACAGTGAAGTAAAAGAAAGTATATATGGTACCATTTTTAGTCTGTTTGAATTCAGAGGTTTCTCACTTAAAACATTGCCTGCTGGCCTAAAAGGCCTAAATCAGCAGAAATTTGAAAGAAAAGGGGATTAATAACAAGTGGGAGAAATCATGACTTAAGATCTGTGCTTGAAAATAACTTATGTCCTTTTCTAATCAATGAAGTGTAAAACATAGGATTCATCTATGATCATCAAAGTACAGAGAAGTCAGAGAAAGATATATCAGGCATCCTTTGGAGTCTGATTGAATTCATGGAGTTTCTAGCTGAAAACACTGCCTGTTGGCCTGAAAGGCCTAAATCAGCAGGAATCTGAATGAAAAAAGGCTTAATAATAAGTTCAGGTAATCATGACTTAAGATCTGTGGGTGATATGGAATTATATCCTTTCTACTCAATGAATTGTAAAACATAGAGAAATTTTATCTATGATCATCAAAGTACAGAGTAGTCACAGAAAGATATATACTGCAATCTTAGGATTCTGATTGATTTCAGGAGTTTTATCCCTGCAAACACTGTCTTATTGCTTCAAAGGCCTAAAAAAGAGAAATTTGAATGAAAAAAGTATTATAACAAGTGGGAAAATCATGACGTAAGATGTGTGGGTGATATGGACTATATACTTTTTTTACCCCATGAAGTGTAAAACATAGAGAGATTTCATCATGATCATCAAAGTACAGAGAAGTCACAGAAAGATATATACTGCACCCTTTGGAGTGTGATTTAATTCAGGGGTTTCTTGATGAAAACACTGCCTGTTTGTCTGTACAGCCTTAATCAGCAGGAATTTGAATGAAAAAAGGGTTAATATCAAGTAGGAGAAATCATGACTTAAGATCTGTGGGTGATATGGACTTACATACTTTTCTACCACATGTAGTGTAATACATAGAGAGATTTCATCTATGATCATCAAAGTAAAGAGAAGTCACAGTAAGATATATACTGCACCATTTGGAGTCCAATTGAATTCAGAAAGTTTCCCCGAAAACAATTCCAGTTTGCCTGATGAGCCTAAATCAACAGGATTTTGAATGAAAAAATTGATAATCGAAAGGGCAAGAAATCATGACTTAAGATCTGTGGGTGATATGGACTTATATCCTTTTCTACCACATGTAGTGTAATACATAGAGAGATTTCATCTATGATCATCAAAGTAAAGAGAAGTCACAGTAAAATATATACTGCACCATTTTGAGTCCAATTGAATTCAGGAAGTTTCCCTGAAAACAATTCCAGTTTGCCTGATGAGCCTAAATCAACAGGATTTTGAATGAAAAAATTGATAATCGTAAGGGCAAGAAATCATGATTTAAGATCTGTGGGTGATATGGACTTATATCCTTCTCTACTCCTTGAAATGTAAAACATAGAGAGATTTAATCTATAAACATCAACTTACTGGGAATTTCCATAAAGATATATACTGCACCATTTGGAGTGTGATTGAATTCAGAAGGTTTCTCACTGAAAACACAGCCTGTTGGAATGAAAGCCAAAATCAGCAGGAATTTGAATGAAAAAAGAGTTAATAACAAAGGGGAGAAAATACGACTTAAGATCTGTGGGTGATATGTTCTTTTATCGTTTTCTACTCCTTGAAATGTAAAACATAGAGAGATATCATCTATGATCATCAAAGTAAGGAGAATTTACAGAGAGATATATATACTGCACCCTTTGGTCTGACTGAATTCAGTATGTTTCCCCTTAAAAACAATGGAGAGTGGCCTTAAAAGCCTAAATCAGCAGGAATTTGAATGAAAAATTGGTAATAACCTGTGGTAGAAATCATGATTTAAGATTTGTGGATGATATGGACATATATCATTTTCTAACCGATAAAGTGTAAAACATAGAGAGATTTCATCTATGATCATGAATGTATAGAGAAGTCACATAAAAATATATACTGCACCCTTTGGTGTCTCATTGATCAGGAGGTTTCTCAATGTAAACCTGCCTGTTCGATTGAAAGCCCTAAATCAGCAGGAATTAGAATGAAAAAATGGTTAATAACAAATGGGAGAAATCATAACTTAAGTACTGTGGGTGATATTTATATATCCTTTTCTACCTCATGTAGTGTAATACATAGAAAGATTTCATCTATGATCAACAAAGTAAAGAGAAGTCATAGAAAGATATATGCTGCACCTTATGGATAATAATTGAACTCAAATCGATTCTCCTTGAAAACAATACCAGTTGGCCTGAAAGGACTAAATAAGCAGGAATTTGAATGACAAAAAGTGTTAATATCAAGTGGGAGAAATCATGACTTAAGATCTTGGGTGATTTAGACATATATAATTTTTACTCCATGAAGTATAAAACATAGAGAGATTTCATCTATGATGATCAAAGTAAAGAGAAGTCACAGGATGATATATAATGCAATAATAAGAGTCTGATTGAATTCAGGAGTTTTCACCTGAAAACATAGCCTTATAGCCTGAAAAGCATAAATAAGCAGGAATTTGAATAAAAAAAGGGTTAATAACCAGTGGGAGAAATCATGACTAAGATCTGTGGATGAAATGTACTTATATCCTTTTCAACCCCATGAAGTGTAAAACAAGGAGAGATTTCATCTATAAACATCAACGTACACAGAAGTTCCATAAAGATATATACTG
>PVHY01020193.1:0-26029 GCA_004024945.1 Uropsilus gracilis | reverse complement strand
TGAGTTAGAGAATGACCTCGAAAAGCCTCTTTGCCTGGAGTCTGAGGGCTTTATCCTTTATGAAAGTTAGTTTTCAGAAACACCCCTTCTGTGGGGACTGAGAGCTACGCCCATGGACACTGTCACCCATGGGTGTTTCCACCGCATGGGTGATGTATCACATAGGTCCCCTGGTCAGGCCAGGTCAGCTCCCAATAGGGGAGGGCACACCCAAGGGGATCAACAGCCATACAAAGATGAACAATATGTGAAATCAAAAAATAAATTGATTAATTAATTTAATGTTTAAGCATTAATTACAAAAAATAGTCTACTTGTGAGAAAATCTGAATGTCAGGATAAAATAGATCTTTTTTTCTATGTGAGCAGAATTTTTTTAGGCTCATTTTGGTTGTTGGTTTATGAGAAAACATTACTGCTATATTTTTAATGAAAATAAGATCTTGGATATGCTCTGCTCCTTTCCTTTGAAGCAGAAGAGAAACATGGAATGTCACTAGCAGTAAAATTTTCATGAACAAATCCAGCAATTAGCATGGTATCATTTCAATTAGACCCAAAGCAGATATTTTTAAAATCACTTGTATCTTGATATATGTCCTTAAGGCCAAATTTTTTGGTTGGATTTGGTGCTATTTTTTTTTCCCAGTACACTTCTTTGCTGGAACCAGTGAAACACACTCAGCCTGTAGAGTGATGCTGAACTAGGCTTCCTTCTACTGTGCATCATTCCACCCCTTGGTGGCAGTACCAAAATCTCAACACCTGTTTGGACTAGCTCTTAAGTCAGACACATCTTGGCCTTGGCCTCTGGTCTAAAATGTTAGCCCACAGACAACTTTTGGATACTGTTCTTAAGAGAAAGAAGTTCATGCTAAATCCAAAGACCACCACAGTCCGAACTTGATATCCCCCACAATATCTTGTGAGTCTGGGCTGTCAATTGTGGGTCTCAGAGCCTAGTAATAAGGGGAGACCCTAATTATAGCAGCATATGAGCTGTGGGCTACCTCACCAAACACCCCACTTTCCCACTGGGCTGATTATTGTCATTCTACTTATATGAAATATCAGTTCATGACAGTGATATCCAGTCCACAAAATGAGCTCCAGGAATCCTCGCTTCCTCATACTTGTAACCCCCTTTTCACTTGTATAGGGCTCTTTTTTTTGTGAACAACAGAATTTTATAGAAATAATGGTGACATCTTTCTTGTGCTTGCTCTCTTGGATTCCTCATATTGGGTTGAGAGACAATATCAGTCATTTAGTGAGAATACTGCATTAGCACTATTTGGAGAGAAAATGCTAAAAATCTCCATTTCTTCTTGCTAACAACTAGTAAAGCATTGGAACTTTCTGCCAAAAGCAGTGTTAAAGAGGCATCTTGAAAGTGGTCATTTATCCAAGCCAAGTAGAGCCTCAGATGACTATAGCATTGTCTGACCTCTTGACAGTAATTCATGAAAGACCCTGAGCCAAAACCATCCAGCTGAACCATCCTCCAATCCCTACTCCACAGAAATTGTGATTGTGGTTTGCTGTCTTTAAGCCATGTTTAAGTGTTTGCTGCTTTAAACCACTAAGCTATGAAACTTAATATCAGGTTGTCCATCCCTGCTGTCAGACACATGCGTTTTTACGCAAACAGGCCCCACCCCACTTTGGTGGTCAGTGAGTGGGCCAGGATCTGCCCAGACAGTGCTGGGTGGGATTCCCGTGTCTGCACCCTGGTGCAGGCATAGAAGCTCGTGTCCCTGAGTTGTCTAGCCTTGCTCTTCCGCATGAGCCAGCCTCACCCCACTTTGGTGGTTGGTAAGAGAGCACTAGGATCTGCCCAGGCAGTGCTGGGTTGCACTTGCACACTGGCACTGTCGCACCCAAGTCCTTCCAAAAGACAGGCTGAGGTATGTGGGGGCAGTGGGGGTGGGGTAGGGACCTTTAACCCCCTCCGGTTTGCCTCCAGTTCAGAAGTCCTCATCAGGAATAAGGAAAACTTCATCACTTAACACAATCACAATTATAGAAGAGATGAGGGGTAAGAATAAAGGCTCTGGAAAGACCACCTGGGCAGAATTCAAAAACAACTTGGAGAGAACCACTGAATGCTGAACTGTGATACCAACCAAAGAGTCTATAGCTAAGACAGAATTACAACTACAACATCACCAAGGATTTGGGAGCCAAAATTCCATTTCAAATACACCTTCAACAACGGCAAAGCCCGTTCCAAATACACCTTCAACAATGGCAAAGCACACCCCCTTTCCACAGGAGAAGGCTGCAGAAATACGACAGCGGCCCCACCGCAGGACTGCAAACCAAAACAGAGGAGACCAGTCGGACCTACCATCCATGAATGACTGTCCCTATCAAGGAAACTCTACCAAAAAAAAAAAAAAGGCTAGGAGTCATGTTCCCTAGGCCAAAGACTTGAAATACACACAAAGGAGCAACAAAATGGGACAAAAAACACAATGGAGGTGACAGCCACCAAGAATGAGGAAGCACTGAAATAAGCCAAATGAGCTCCGACTGGCCTTTGATTGCAAAAATAGGGCTGGACACCTAAGTAGCATGGTCTTCCATGTACCAAGAAACCACATCTTCACCAAGATTAAGGACATAGCTCCAGAAAAGAAAAAGATCAAAGGGCTAAACATGGAAAAACAGCAATAAGAAAGGAGATGGAGTGACCATAGGGGGCAATGGCAAGGGAGGGGATGGAAGTTCTCATGGGGAGCAACAATCATACATTGTAAGAAATCCGAAAATTAAAACAAAAAAGAAAATTAATATCACTTTGCTCATTCTTTAAATTATATTTTTAGTGATTTAAAAGAGTCCTTTTATACATTAGAGGTATCAATTCTTTGTCTATTATAAAAGTCTAAGCATCATCCTCAGATTGCTACCTTTATTAATCTGATTTTGATATATAGTTTGTATCATGTATTCAAATGTATTAATCGTTTTTTAGTTTTGTCTTGTATGTCTTATTTAGAAATGTTAACCTATAATCCTAGCAAATATTATCCTGTATCTTCTTACGATAATTTTATTCTTTTTTAAAAAATGTCTCAAAATTTAATTTAACTGTTGGGACCTGGTATAAGATGGGAATCTATTTTGTTTGTTTATTTTTGGGATTTTGCTTTTCTTTTTACCAAATTTGTAACCAGTTGTTGAGTTATAATTCTATAAGATTTAATATCCTACTGCTTCCAAATTTTTTTGTTTTGTTCGCCAAAGATTTCAAAATAAAAGTATAAGCTAAGCAAGATTCTAAAATTTCTCTTGAATATTCAGTTTTAAATGTATTGTCCCTGTGTAGGTTAAGACAGTGAGTGCCTTGGACAGATGAGGGAATGACTGTCTATTTAGAGAAAGTCACATATGGATTCCCATTTTTAAGTTTCATTCCTCTGAGTTTGCCACTAAATCTTCCCTCCTCCTTTGTCCAGATTTCCTCATAGTTATGCAGAGGCTCTCCTTCCTTCTCTTCCTCCTTGATGAGAAATAGACCTTCATTAGAAAGAAAAACTTTATTTTTTCAGAATCCTCTGATGGCCAGTGAGGTAATTAGTAAGTCAATTCAAGATAAAATAGGAATGGTTATTAATGGGTAGACACCCTTATGCCATATAATTCTACTCCAGTATATTAATATTTGCCCTAATTCAAGTAGAACTTTATGAGATGAGGTTAAATAATGAGATTTTCTTGCCTTACAACTAATAGTACAGTGTTGGCACAAGTCCCACCTATACATAACTGCAAGCAAACCTTATTGCCTGAGAGTTTCTGAAACATTATGGCAATCCAGAGATGGCATTTATTAAGAACACTAACTGTAGATTCAGACACAACTGCCACTCATGAGATAAGTGACCTGGAGCAAGTACACAGTAATCTCTAGCACTTTAATTCTCCCACACACAAAAAAGAAGAATAAAGTCATTTCAGAGGGTTTTATATGAATTCTAGGAGACTCTGTATATTTAAAAAAAAAAACAGTCTCATATGTGACACATTGTAAGTAATCAGCAGACAGTGGTTGGCTTAATATTTTTTTATACATAAAATCAACAGACCTGAGCATGATCGTTGATGTCAGCATATATGGTCCCCGAGGTCCTACATCACCCCTGGTCACATCCAAATTTGACACGAGAATAAAAGATTCAGACACTAGTTAATTAAACTTAAGAAGTCAAGCAATTCCTTTAACACTGATTTTGAATAAAACATGTGGTTTTTTTTTTTTTCTAAGAGAAATTAAATGATGGGTAAAAATTCTGTCAAATCTTTTATCTTAAAAGTATGCTTATACCTCATTTAAAAATAAATCAGTTTCAAGAAGTATTGTCATACTTTTCTTATGTGTTGGTAAATGTAAAATAGTTAAATGTATTTCTTATGTTTCTTGCATTCAAATGTTACCTCTTGGGTGACCTGAGATTCAGAATTTTAGTTACAAAAGTTGTGAGCTTTTATCTTGTGTGTCTTCTCATTAGAGAGAAAAAACTCATTTATTTGCTGTTCTCCAACTCTCATATGTCAAATTCACTCTCCCACTTCATTTTCTAGCCACAAAGCAAGAATTATTTTTGCTTTTGTATATTTCTTTAAATCTTTAAGAAGCCTAAAGGGAGAAAGAGTGACAAAGAATAGAAAAAAAAAAACTATAAGAAAACATATCCAAATATTAGTGAGACCACTCGAGACAATAGAATCACATGTGATATTAATGTTTTCTTGCTACTTTCCTGATTTTTCCAAATTATCTGTAGTTATGACATATCATTTTTGTAATTAGAGGAAATATTTTTCAATATATATGGATATCTGGGGCAATAAAAAAGAGAGACTGTACTTTTTACCATCACACAGTTTCATAAACACTTCCCAGTAGCTGTGACAACAGTAGTTGCTCCTCTAGCAACACACTCAATAGCTGTGTAGGTCAATAAATGTTGGAGTGCAAAGTTGGTCTGTGAATGCCAGCAGATGCAGGGTGGATTTATTTATGAATACTCTAATTCAGCATAAGTTGATATGAGGCACCTTACATAACAACATATTTTTCAGATAACATAGATAACAGCAAATTTTTTAGCAGAAAGGGGGGAAAAGTCTTGTTCCTGTGGTCTGACTTGCACCCTTTTGCTGTGGGAAGGAGACACATGAGGAGAGACCTGCAGAGACACTTGAAAGAGACAAGTGGGTAAGAGACATATGGGGAGACTGACAGAAGTACTTGTCAATACCTTGATATGGTAACTTATTTAAGCCTAGCTTTCTGGGACCTGCTTCAGAATCCCTTTTCATATGGTTCCTAGCTAGAGACTTTCTTACATTTGTGGCAAGATTTTGGGTCTCAATGACCCCTGTTGAAGCCAATACTATTTGGCTGGACATATACCCATGAGGAATGGATAATTTGAGGTGTCTTACTGGGACACCAATGTCCTTTCTTCTCTTCCCTCTCTACACACACTAATTCTATTAAAGTTCTTTCACATTAAGAAAAATTGAAAAATAAAAGACAAAGAACTTTTTAAAAAATCTCTTTTGTACCCTTTTCTAAGGATGCTGTTTCCTGTGAAGGGAGTTGATTTAAAAGATGGATTTGTGTTGTGTAAGTTGAAGGAAGAAGGTAGAAAAGTGATAGACTTCCCTTATAGAAAAGGGACTGATAATCAGTATGAAAACCAAAGACTAAATGGAAGGGTCAGGGGCCCAGAAAGGGAACTTTGCCTTGAAGAAGCACCAAGAACCACCCACCGCACTGTGTAAATGCCATGAAGAGAAAAAATTTTGAGAGCAGATAAGTTGGATGAAAACTGACAATAACTCACTGTGCAGGGTGCCCTGTGAATCCCCTTGTGTCCCTACTCTAAAGGCTCTAGTGAAACCTGCTGCCTCACTAACTGTGGGGCCAAAAGATTCTCTCTCAGGCTGGGAAGAGGAAGTGTTCTGCACTAGTCTTCTACACCTGCTGAGTTGACCTCTGCTTTCTCTTTCCCCACATTCAGTTTGCATTTTATATTGTTTCCTTTCACATATCTAAAGTGCTGGGCATTATGCAAATGTTCATAACTCACAGGATGGTTGTTACTACTCCTATTTTTTCAAATAAGGAAACTAAAGCTCAATACAATTAAATGACCTTCACACACCTGTCAGATTTCTAACAGTCAGAAAGACCACATCTCAGGATTACAAGGTAACCCAGATCACGTCTCACTCTTTTACTTAGTAAATGTAGGCAAAGATAGCTTTCAATGAATTCTACTCTCCACTTTTAAGTTATAATCTCATTACAGTCTTTAACCACCCCACTTTCCTATCTCTGCATTCTTCTGTCCTCTTGGCCTCTCTGTCTCAGTTACTGGAAGAGATAGGCAACAGGAGAGGACAGAGACTGGAGAGGCAGACAGGAAGTTGTGACACACTGACCTGGCAGCCTTTGTCCTTCATTCTGCCTAGGTTTGGTCAGCAGTGAAGACTTCATCCTCTTTGTGAAGACTTTATTCAAAAATGATAAATCTAATCAAGCAATGCAAGTCAAAGTCTTTTGGGGAATTTCTCTCAAAGGTGTCCTCCTTTCAAACAAGGAAATATAGGGAGAAGTGACCCTCTAGATTTCTCAGCTGAACTGTATAAGATGCTACTGCCTTCCTGAGATCAAACAAGCTTCAATGATGGTCGCAGGGAGATGGGGAGATTTGTGCCTTTATAGACATTCTTCAGTTACCAAATCAAAACAGTTGCAGAGTTCACATTTACTGTTATAGGAGATGATAAATTTGCTTGCTCTTTAAGTCCTTTTGGATTGAGGTTTCTGTTCACCAAGAGCATTCCCCTATGAAGATGTGGTTTTATCAATGGCACTGTACAGGTTTGGAGGAAGACAGAAAAATTTGGTGGAAATATTAATGCCTTAAGGAAGATGTAAGAAAGTGGTTCCAGTAGACTAGTATATATGAAAATTAATTGTTAATGGGGATTTCTTTTGTAGGTCTCTAACAATAGGTCAGATTATCATTCTTTGGTCTGATTTCAATTACTCCTAATGAATTACAAAAGGAAGGGCTAGAATAGTTGATCTCTAAAAGATCAAATTTCAAGAAGTCAAATACTTGCTCTGATGTCTGAATTGTATCTTCTTAATCTTCCAATAAATACATCTTGAAATATCTTGTTTTTGCTTTTAAATATGCCAAGAAAGACAAAAACAAGGTAGGGTAATCATATTCCTACTATTGTATAATCTAGTATCTGAGAAATGGCTGATTGTGTAATGCTTCCCATAAATCTTTTCAATAAATGATCAAGATTGCAAGTACTTTATACCTGTCCTCTCCCTATATTTATCTTTAGATACTCTATAACTAGGTTATATAAGACATTTTCCTTAAAAGTTATATTAATACAAATGTGGAATCTTAACAGAGTTAAGTTTTCTTAAGGCGTAATTTCTGTAGCTGGGAGAACTTTGCCAAACACTGAATAATTAAATTGAAGTAATATAGCTCTGGGCTCTCAATAAATGGGATAAAGGTTTTTTTCCTGATTTAAGGAAACAAATGCATGATTTATAATTATGAGCCTTTGTAGGAATGGTCAATCATAAATCATAAAACAGAACAATCACCAGTTGCTCACAACCTGTGCAGTGTATTCATCAGAACAAGCATGTAAGAGCTGGATGAGTAGTCTTACTTTTAATAAGGGACTTGAGAGAATGTTTTGCTGAAGTACTCAGTATGGAAATGCAGACTATTAAGAGTCTTTGAAGTCTCATTACTCAGTATTTATGGAGCTTCTCATAATAATCAAGAGCTGCATATGGCATAGGAATGTTAAAAGAAAAGGCACAGTTGATACTCTTAATGTTTAATTTTGACATCTGGTATTAATAATTAATCAATAATTATAATTAACTAACTAATTAATAGTGTTGCTTTAAAAGCTGCCACAATGCAAATGGAGGGTGTTGCAATGAAGGTATAATTGACAAGTGGAATATACACACACAGCATAGTCTGTTTTGGGAAGGTCAGAGAAGACTTTCTATGGAGACAACTCTAGAACTGAAGAGGCATATTAAGAATTTCTCCCAGAGAAAAGAGCATCAATCTGAAGGAGATTGATGGATGACAAAGACATGTGGCACATTAACAATGAATGAATGGGGGTACAGCACAGGAGGTGTAGAGGTAGGTGGGGGTACAGGACTAAGTTCCAGATGATAAAGCACCTCATGGGACAGATTACAGAGTTAGACTGTATTCTGTGAGTAACAAAAAGCTGTGGCATCATTTACATCAGCTTACAGCCTAAAAGTTTTGCATTTTAGACAGAGACACCTCTTTCCTTGAAACACTCTTCGTGTTACATCCAAGTGTCCTTAGTTTTCCTTGTACTTGACCGATTATTCTCTTTTTAATCTCCTTTACCAGCTCCTGTCTTTTCCCAGACCTTTAAATGGTGTCAGACTCTTGGATCAAGTTTTGGGCTCTTTTCTTGTT
The DNA here is from genome assembly GCA_004024945.1 of Uropsilus gracilis. NCBI lineage: Eukaryota > Metazoa > Chordata > Mammalia > Eulipotyphla > Talpidae > Uropsilus > Uropsilus gracilis. Next base: position 17,492 of record PVHY01020193.1, on the reverse strand, counting down.
CCAACCTCCCTCTTCAAGACATCTCCTTCAGTTCCATATCAGTAAGGATTTCTACATACCAATAACTCCCAAAACTTAGTCTCCAGTGCCAAATGTCCCCCCTTAGTCATTCTTGCAATGGCATAGCCAACTTCACAAACTTAACATCCCCACTCATGAAGTCATGAAGAACTGACTCTCCAACCTTCAGCAAGTTCATCCCTCCCTTAGTATTTTAAGTTCATTGAATGGAATCACTATCCAGTCACTTGTTTGGATCAATGAACAAAGCCCCCTGTGTCTATATAGGGAAGGTTCTTGGGATTTTTCTAATTTAGTGAGGGATACCCAGTTGTGAAAATCAGGTTAGTACTATAGTCAATACAATCTGTGAAAAAGGTGCCCCTTTATCTTTGGTAATGCAGTCACCCCATCATACTTCTCTCTATCCTATTTGTTTTTTTTCTTTTAAACTGGAGAGAGACCTATGAAGCGGCCGGCCCGGGCTAGGGATTGCAGTTCGAGTCCCGCCTGGGGCACGTAGCGAGACCTAGTTCCAAAAAAACAGCTGGGCGTGGTGGTGCGCGCCTGTAATCCCAGATGCCTGGGAAGCTGAGGCTGGGGATGGCTTGAGTCTGTGGTACCCTGGGCAACGAGAGCCTGTGGTTCCAACGGCAAAAATAGCGAGACCTAGTCTCAAAAAATAAATAAATAAATAAAATAAAAATAAATAAACTGGAGAAAGATTTGAAAAGTAATATTTCACAATCCAGTGTTTTCCTAACATTTTTCTTCCAAAGTATCATTGACAGAGTCCAAACTATACTTATTGTACTTTATGAAAACCAAAACTTTCTCATGTAGTTATTTGTTGGGAATTTACACTGGTTTTTGCTAAGGACCATGTAGGATGTAGGGCTCTACTTATGTTGATATTTTAATAATAAATACTGAAGGATTAGACTTTATATCCTTGGTAACAATCTCATTTAGTTAACAAGAAATAACTTCTCTCCTTTCTATATAATATTATTCCTATCTATCACTACCAATTTCTAGTTGAGTTCAGGGCTTACCTCTCCATTATTACAAAAGATTCCAATACCTTTAACTGCAATAGAGAGTCATGGTCTTCTAGCATATAAACATTAAAAACACTTAGTAAATCCACAGAAGCAAGCAAAAATATATTCCATGTCATGTGGCTTACTGAAGGTGATACACTACTTAGTATATAAATACCTGGTTTAAGAATCAGATCAATTCCAGCTTGTATCTTAGTTCTAGCATTCAGAGCTGTAATCTGGGTGAGCTAATTTCTGACATTAGTTCCTTATCTGAAAATAAGATCATATTCAGTTGTTCATATTAAGTGTAATTAATATGAATTAATTAGCAATATTAATTTTTAATAATTAAGATGAATATGAATTGATATGAAACTAATATATACAAAATACCTGGTTTCTAGAAGACAACAAATGGTAGTATTTTATTGAGTTACCACAGTACCCTTTTCTCTGCATGATTGAGAGTCTTCCTTAATAACTCAGAAGAGGCCCACTTGCAGTTGATCTTTATGGAACATCTTATCTGGAACATTCAGATCAAAAAAAATGGTCCAACTCCAGCTTCCAAAGTCTAAATTTTGTGATGTTTTCAAGAGAAACCATGAATGACTCAGGAGCTAATTTGAATGTGTGGGTAATGAAGATGTTCCCAACTTGGGAATGAATCAACACAGGAAAAGGAAAACTTAATGAACCTTCAGTAAATTTAGAGACACATGTTGCTTCCAAAATATTAAAATCAGTGTGTGTGTTCACTTGTACTCTTTGTCTCCATCCTTCCTGGAGAGAGGACAACATATGCTCAAAAAGAGTATCTTTCTCCTCATGTCAGAACACCAGGAGCCCTTCATAGAATGAAATCATATTGATGTTTCTAAAATCAACTGAAACTACCCGTGACACAGACACAACTCAGGGAGTGTGGAATAACTCTGATGAGAGATTTCACGACTCACCTAACATTTTAAACAAAATACTCAGTTCAAAATCACAAGTAGTTTCAGGAGATCAATTTCTCTACAATGATTCCATACAGTGTCTTGACACATATCTGGCCAGGACTGGGTCTCTTGGTCTTATCTCCTGGTTCATTCAAGCATATCAGATAGAAGATTGAAGGTGGGAAGGTGGTAACTCTAGCTGATCCTTGAGAAAATATACCATTCTATCATCCTCCAGAAGATGATAGTAATGTGGAGATGAGGTATTTTACAATTATCCATACATTTGGGGGCTGAAAGAGAAAAACTGTATCATCATCTTATAAGTCATAAGCCATCTTATAAGGTAGCTTACAGTGTCAAGTCTGAGACGTTAGACTATGATAGTATGAAAGAATAAGTGCCCGAGATGTTCACTATTCCATTATTTATGTACAAATGTGACTTTTGACCCTCTAAAATACCCAGAGAGAAGCAAATCCCACATACTCTACAGCTCTGAAAACAGCCAAGCTGGACTTGTAAGGAGAGAAAGGAAACACAGAAATACCCCAACAGCTTTGAGTCCCTCAGGAAAAACCCAAAATGTTACTTCACTGATGCTCAAAGTAGGACATGTATAGCTGGAGAGTAAAAATCCACAATGATAGCTTAACTAACATTTATGGGAAGTGGGCATTTCCCAGTTGTCATGACAACACAGATGTGCTGCCTCTCAGTTTGCACGCCTGCCCTTCAGGTATTGTATCTAATTTAGGATTTGATTTGCAAACTGACAGACTTGGAAATCTCCAAAGATCTACCTGTTTTATCAATTAAGATCCCATGCCGAGTTTAAAAAGATACTCAGTCAAAGAGAAAGTGTTCACTGGGGGAGAGGTTTCCATAGAGACACTGTTCCTAAACCAAAAATGTTTACTTAGAAAGAATGGAGGAGGGGACTTTTGTGATACATCAGTGATTATAAATTCTGCTTCTTTCATGGTTGCATGCCAATTTTCCATTAGTGCCCAAGTGAATTATATCTAAGGATGTGCATTTTTCAATTGAGAGATCAGATTAGAATCATAATTAGAATGTAATATTTCGGTGATGGGGTGGAGACGAAATATGAAGAACTTGTGAATTGGGCCCTTATCTGGGGAGAGAGGAATCTGATACTAGGAAAGGAGGTAATTAGTTCCAGTCCTAAAACTTGCTGGGGTCAGAGTGAACTGTATTCTCCTCCCACCACTGGACAGAGCACGCATTCATACGTGCACAAACACACAGCCACCCTAAATGTATCTCCAGTTCATCATGCCTTCCAAAAACTTAAGCAAAAGCTAATGATAAAGAAACTCCCAAATGTGTCTTTATGAAGATTTTCACATGTGAGGAAAAAAAAGTCGCTTATCTTAAGTCATCTAGAAAAATTAAAACTGACTTTGAGCAATGACAGATTTTCCTCATTTCAAACATAAGTTCAGGCACTTTCTAATTATATACACAGTGATAAATATGCAACATGAAAAATTAAGGGAGATACATATAAAAAAAAGTTTTCCAGTGCAATTTCTATTACCATATTTTCCTCCTCTTCATCCAAGTTCTAGAGGCATAAGTCATTCGTAATTGACATTTAAAAAAAGAGCAGTTTTCATGAGAAAGACTATTTACATTTTTCTTTCTAACCTCTTGATGATTAGCCAAATACCTTTACATTTATTAATTTGGAGAAAAAATGATAACTAGCGCTCTGCTATAGTCTCTCACTTGGAAGATTCTCTACTATTTAAAAAATAAAAATTCTAATAGAATTTTGAATAATTTAATTATACCTTAAGTTTCTTAGTAAGAAATTTATCTTGTTTCAAATGTTTACATGTATTATTTTTATCTCAAAAACAATTAAATGTGTAAAGACTTTAAATAAAATTATAGTAACTTTTCTATACATCAGAGCCAAATAGAATAAAATTTGAGGTACCTATATATTTTAAAGAATAGTTGATTCCCTTTGTAGTCTACCTAAGAAAGAAATATCACCACTCCCCCCATAACCAGGGTTAATTCAGAAAGGAGAATACCCATGGTATGGAAAGGCAGCTGAACAAGTGGTCCTGACTCAATGTTTTGAAATGTGCTTTCCCTACGGCCATACCACCCTGAACGCGCCCGATCTCGTCTGAAATGTGCTTTCCCTTCCTGGGTTTTCTTGCCATAATCATGATGTCTTTCAAGTGTGATTCATTCATTTTCTTATTTTTAGTGGTGCACTAATTCTGAGGAGAATAAGAAAACACAAATAAGAAGTTTAAGAAATACAAACAGTCTTAATGCAAAACAAGTTCCCATTCTATCATGGCAAGCCGATCCCAGTATTGGCCAAAATATTCAGGTGCAGTCAACAGAATTCACTTTAGCTGGCTGATACAGAAAGAATGTATATTAGATATTAGAAAATTTAAAGAATTATTGAAAATTTTGGAGAAATAACATTGACCAAGCTTCCAAAGATGACTCCCAGAATAGTTCTGGCTTTGTGCTACAAGTAGGCTAGCAACCACCCACCATCAGGTCGCACTATTCTCCATTCTGTGACCAGCAGTCACATCCATCATTGCAGAGCCCAGACATGCTCCATTTTTTTCCCTTCCCACACCAACAATAATGTGCCATAAAGCTCTGCCAGTTCCGCTAGACACTTGGTCTCCAAATCAATCTCATGCATCTGTTTGAAAGACTCATCTCTGCATCTTAGGGCAATGCAGCTTGAAAAGATAACTATTGAAGGATTCTCAATAAGCAATGAGCTACTAAAATGTCAAGATATTTTAAAATCCATCAGGATGTCTAGTTCACAAGCAGCATTCTGCATACCAGGAGACAGAAACTGGTCTCATTTCATGAGAGATGTTGCCTTGGTTCCTCACTTTCATGTGAGGAACTGCATTTTAGGTATCTCGATTTTTTTTCAGTCAATTCTAAGATAACAAAAGAAACTAAGTGAGACACATGCAGAAATTGTCCTCTGCCTTGTGATGTTTTGCCTCAATTTTTGTTTCTGAATAGACACCAGCATCTTCCCCAGGGTAATGCACAAGGAATGACCTCACCTGTCTTCTGAGATCTCACACTCAAGGCTGAGATGGAAAGGAGCTAGCTGTATTTGTCACCCCTTCAGATCCAACAGTGTTACAACATTGTGCTCACCAAAATTCATAATCTTTTCTTCTTAAGCGTGCAGATAAGCTACATTTTCCAACCTCCTTTGCAGTTTGGTCTTACCATAGACTAAGTTCTAGTCAATAGATCACACACATTGCTGAGGTTTCAAAGTTGAAGTTTTATAAAGTGGTTGTGCCTACTTTACACTGTATTCCTCTTTCTACCTGCTAGATTCCAATGACAGAACCACAAAGAGAAGGAACCTAGATTCTTGCAAGACTGAATGGAGACTTGTTATCCAGAACAAACAAATGAATGCGACTTGTGCTTATGCTATTGCTGATTTGGGAGACTATTTATTGCTGAACTTAATATTCTCCAACTAATACTACATTTAGAACACAGAAAAATCAAGTTCTCTTCTAGTAAAAATTACAAACTTGTAAATGGAAATTTTTTCTTCATGATATTCTATATGAGTAGGTGATTTTGCTCTTGGCTGCAAGTTCAACACCAGAGTTCCATTTCTGAGTATTTTTCACTGGTTTAGTAGTTCTGTGTTCTGAGATATAGAGGACAAGACTGAAAGTCAGAAAATTAATAGTCCCGGACCCAATAATCGCTCTCTGGGAATCTACCCAAAGGAGACTTCAACATTTATACAATGGGACACCTGTACTCGGGTGCTTATTGCAGCACTAGTTATAATTGCAAGAACATGGAAACAACCCAAATATCCCAAAATAGACAAATGAATGAAAGAGATGTGGTATATATACACAATAGAATATTACTCGTCAATTGAAAAAGACAAATTTGATGACTTTGAGATAACATGGATAGACCTAGAAGAAATCATATTAACAGAAAAAAGTCAGAAAGAAAAAGACAGAAACCCATGGTTTCACTAATATATGGATATAAGATAAACAAAGAAGAGGCCAGGAGGAAAAGTCAAAACAAGCTAACAACTAAAGTACACAACTAGGGGTGAGGGATGGGTGGGATTGATCAGGGAGGGGAGGTGGTGGCTGAATCCTGAGGAATACAAAGATGTGAAATATATAGAAATAAATTATTAAACAAAATAAAATAGTAGTCCCCTCAGTCTCCTGAATGGATGCCCAACTGTCTTGCACCCATGTTTGGTCATTAAGAGCCATAGAGAAAGAGGAGGAATGGAATACTACAAACCTATTATAACTTTTGAAAGAATCTCTCAAACTTCCTAAGCTATTGTTCAGTCAGTAGCATCTTTTTTTTAACCTTTATGGACAGCCATCTTTTTTTATATAATAATGAAAACCTCATCTCCCAACACTAGTTAATGAATAGCAAAATATAGGAAAATTGCTTTTTAAAAAAAGCATGCATTATAGTTCTCATCATTATTTTCCTCTTGATGGTGCATTTCAGTTGGAAAGCCTAATAGGACACTATTCAGTCTTTTGAAAGAGATAGTTTACTGAGTGGGCTTTCCTCAAAAGATTTAATGCACCTGCAAAAAGTGAGCAATTTACTTTTTTTCTTTTCAAAGATATTTTCTTCACTTCTGAAAATGAAATAAGAGCCATTGGCAATAGTCTGTTGATTATATCTGTGAGTCTGAGGATACATAGCAAATGCACAAACATGCTCTACCCTCATTTACAAACAAGGAACCACATATGTGACTCTGTCTGCCTGCATGTGTGTACGCCTGTGCATTTGGTCAATTCTCATTATTCATAGGGACTTTACGTTATGGAAAGTCCCTCAGGAAACTGAACCACTGTACCAAGACTTGTGTAAATATATAATTTTTGTCAATTCTATTGGCAACAGACCACATAAACATACATATACATATATACACATAAGATCTATTTTATTTATTTTTAAAAAATGAAAATAAGGTTCAGAAATTAAATGACTTGCCTGAGATGTGCCACACAGGTGCTGGATCTAGGGTTCAAATCCAGTTCTGGTGAATGCGGAACCAGAGCTCATGCACTATACTGCCCTGCCCATTGCCCTGGCCTGCCCACTGCATCACACTACCTCTGCCCCCTGGTCATCTCTGCATAAGCTGTATGCAGCTTTGTTGCACCTCAGCTGGGAACATTTACATCAGGATGACTGATAATTTCCACGAGTCCATACAGGTTTACTTAGAAAGGTTCCAAAAGTTCTGATTTTTGGAGTTAAAATATGTGGACAGATCCACAAAACAGGAATCAGTAAATAATGAGAATTAACTGTATGAAATTTTTATATCTGACTTTGTAAAATTCCTGCTTCATTATCTACAGATGTTTGAATATATATATGTGTACATATAGTCATGTTTTTGGAAATAGAAGCCTATTCTCAGGTGAAAATAGTAGTAGGATCTGGAGAAGAACTAATGATTGAACTTGTGTAATCCAAGCTGAATAAGTAATGATACACATTTGGAAATAACTGTTAAATTGTACACAAAGCTTTTGAAATATCTATAGCAATTCCTTCAGGTTGAAGTGATTAGTGTTTCAGCAATTTATCTTCTACTACTTTCTTTGGTTACCTTCTAAATATTTACAATCCCTTCTAATATTACTATTTTTAATGCTTTTGCCTATTTTAATTTCATTATATCCATAATTGAAAGTGCATGCTGTCTTTTATGTTGACTTCTGTGAAGTGACAGTCAACCAATTCCAATGTAATGGACATTAACTGTAGTCAGAAATGGCACTGCCACTAAAATGTGACTTGACACTTCCTTCTCTAAAACATCTCTCCTTTAACCCCTCATATTCCTACTGAAAAGAGAAGTATTAATGCCTTAATAATTAATAATGCAAGGGGCATTAGAAGGATCTTTCCTGCTTTCTCTTTTCCTGGACAATTCTTGGTAATTAATTAGCAGTTAGGAAATCTGTTACCAGGAACTCATCATGACAAGTCTGTACCCCATATCCAACCTTGGACTAAGTGAGATCCACATACCTCCTTAGTAACTCCAACCTACCCCTCTCAATGCACTTTTCATCATGCTGCCTTCTTGTGTAGATTAATCTCCCTTCCTCAGACCTGAGTGTCCCTAAATTAGGGATGGTGACTTGTGACTACATGATGCAGCAATCTTGGAGAACCCGCTCTAATATTACTTGCTGCTTGTCAACATTCTGTGGTCCTTTCCAAGCCATTTAAATGCATCAGTATGCATTATGTGTGCTAAGTAACTCTGTGTTACCTGAGACTACCCAGCAATGGAAATTGCTCAACTTCAATTCCATGTTAAAATGATGTCCTCTTTGAATTTCCTGCTACTTCTTAAAGGGATACAGGAAAAATGACGCTGTCATGGTCGTCTGGCTTTAGTCTATATATATGCAATTTCTATATCAAGTCACATCAGCCTAACTGATCTACTGACATGATTCCCAGGAAAATTTCCAAATATAGCCCTACATGCAGCTGGCAATACCAAGGACCTGGCATCATAGGAAAGGGTCGTGCCGGGCACAGTGCCTCGTGTCTGTAAGCTTCAGCCGATGAAGTGGCCGGAGCTAGGGATCACGGTTCAAGTCCCGCCTGGGGCCCATAGCGAGACCTAGTTCCAAAAAAATAGCTGGGTGTGGTGGCACGTGCCTGTAATCCCAGCTACCTGGGAAGCTGAGGCTGGGGATTGCTTGTGTCTGTGGTACCCCGGGCAACGAGAGTCTGCGGTTTCACGGGCAAAAATAGCGAGACCTGGTCTCAAAAAAAAAAAAAAAAGGAAAGGGTCGCATCACACACCACAGAGCAAACGGCTATAAAACATGAACAGTATTTTCTGCTTTTAAGCATCATCTTGTTGTCCTTCTGTTAGGGTGCTGCCTTTATTTATCTTTAATTTCATGTTCACTTGGCAGAGATAGAAACAATGGCCAACAAGACACAAACACATTTGCACATATGTGCACACATATGAATAGTTATCAAAATATGACTCCTGGATATAAATGAACAATATTTCCATAATTATGGAGAATCATTTGATGAATTTATGGAAACCTGGATGTACCTAGAAGAAATCATTCTAGCAGAAACGAGCCAGATAGAAAGGGACAGAAACCAAAAGGTTTCACTAATATATGGTCAACCAAATGAAACTGCACAAGGGGAGAATGGGGACCAGCTGGAGCGGGTGGGAAGGGGAGGTGGTGAGTGACCCCCAGGGACTGAAATGATGTGAAATATAAATAAATAAATAAATAAATAAATAAATAAATAAATAAATAAATAAATAAATAAATAAATAAATAAATAAATAAATTTTAAAAAATTATGGAGAATCATTCCAAATATAATTTGGAATGGAAATTTTTCATCATAAAATCTGAAGAAAAAAGCAAAATATTCTATAAACTCCTAAAAATGAATATAAACCACCTAAAAAAAATCACATTATTATCAAATTGGTGGTTTTTATAGCAAAATACTTTTTTAACTTTATTTTTTATTTATTTTCTTTTGTAATATTAAATAATTTACTTATATATAAATTTCACATCTTTGTGATCTCTGGGGTTCACCCCCTCTCCCTGACCATTCCCACCCTGTCCCCACCCCCCAGCAAAATACTTTTATTGTATTTTATTTTTAGTTTATTTTTAAATTGTGATAACACTAGGGTACTCTCCACCAGGTATCATCATGACAGTAAGGTCACCACTACTCCATCATCACCCATAGTCCATCACCAAACAGTCTGTTGTGCTTCCTTCCCTCCTGGCTCCTACTGCTTCCTCAGCCCCTCCCCTCTTTAACTGTTTCTGCTCTTCAGTTGGTTTTCAAAGTTACTTTTTAAGATTGTTTTTCTCAGGTTCTTGGTTCAATTTCCCTATATACCATTTATTGATGACTAAGTGCTGCCTTTAAGATAAGATTATGTCCCAACTTCTCCCTACTCACACTACCTTCTTAGGAAAAAAATCTTTAATTTAATTTAACTTCATTAGAAACCCCTGGAATTACAGTATTGTGAAATTTATATATAAATAAATTAAAAATATTTAAAAAATAATTTAACTCAACTTAGTTCTAAAAACTTTTTAGACCAACGAAATACCATTGTTTTACTTCCTTTTAATATTTTGACAGTATAGGATTTCTTCCCTCAAGTATGGTCACCTCAGCTCTCCATTAAAGCATCCATAGTCCTCCACAGAAATCAGTTGTTCTATACTCCCTTCTCATTCCTACCCCTCTACTTCCCCAGACCTTTCACCTCTTGAATGTCTCAGATCTATGGTAAGCTTTCCAAGGTTGATTTTAAACTTTGTCTTTGTCTGGTCCTTTGTTTTTCTTCTCTATATTCCACATTTAAGTTACACCATCTGGTATTTATCTTCCTTCTGACTGACTCATTTCACTTAGCATAATCCCTTCAGGCTCCATTCATGTTGCCACAAACAACATGACATGAGCTTATCTTCTTTGATCACAGTAGTACTCCATTGTGACTATATGCCACATCTTCAAGATGAACTCGTGTATTTTGGAGTATTTAAGTTGTAATAAGTTGTAAATAATGATGCCAGAAATGTAGGAGCAAAAGTTTCACTTCAAATTAATGTTTTTATGGTTTTTGTGTGAATATCTAAGAAAGAACCTGCTGGATCATATGGCAGAACCATTTTTTGAAGAACCTCCACACTCTTTCCATAGGAGCTGGGTTAGTCTGCATTCCTACCAACAGTGTAAGAGGGTTTCTTTTTCTCCGCAACCTCACTAGTATTACTTGTTTCTAGTTTTATTTATTTTATTATGATATAAATATTTGTTTACATTTTTTTCTTGCTCTTTGGATGTTCCTTCTCCTTTCCCTTCCCCCTATTCCCCACTCTGGTCACTCCATCATTTTTTTCACTGCCAGTTATTAGTCAATTTTTAGTCCATTGGATTCTTCCTTTTCTTTCTTGGAGTAATGTCCTTTTGCCAGTTGTAGATATGTTTCCTTGGGACCCAGTGGCCTGTGCTTAGTTTTCCAGATGTATCTTTTTATGGGTAGTCAGTTCATGCATATTTTTTATCATTTCAGTGCCTCCTCCTTTTTACTGGTCATCTTCTCTGACCCAGTTTCTGTCATGTTTTACTTCTTTGTTGCTTTATAGTTCAGTCTCTGGTATTGGGAGGATTTCTCCCAGCTGATGTCTGCATATAAAGTTCTTGTTCAGGATGGGCATTGGTGGATGGTTGGTCAGGTTTGTTGTGGGGCCACTTCCCTGTCTCTGTGGTTTTCCTTTCCCTGTGAAATGGAAGGACGCCTAGCTCACACTGATCTCTGAACTGGAAATTCTGAACTGGCATCTCTGGACTGGAAATTCCATTCCCATCTGTGGGAATGTCTGGATATGTTTTCTAAGACGGTTTCTCACTGTAGTTGGTCTCTCAACTCTGTGTTCCCTGGATCTGACCTGTTTGTTTATCCTGGGCCTTAGTTCTTTCTCCTCACCTCCATCTTCACATGTATCTGCAGCTGAATTAGTGATTTTGTTATTCCTGGTGAGTATTGACTGGTTTTGGAGCAACACAGAGGAGGTGATAATGACTTCTCTTTCCCTAACCCCATCCCAATCACCCCCTGCCCATTGGCTACCTGCCTCTCCAGCAGCTCCCCCCCCATTCTGATGGGGTCTACAAGGGGAAGGCAGAGCCTCCCGGGGTGTAAGTGACCTGGCCCTCAAGGGAACCAGGTGAACATTCTGTTTGTAGTTTCTTAATATATGCAAGTTTCACTGATATGAGGTAGCATCTCATTGTGATTTGGTTTGCATTTTATGGTGATATTTGATGAAAAAGATTTTTTCATTTACTTGTGTCTTCTGTGTGTCTTCTTTGGAGAAATGCTTATTTATGTCTTTTTTTTTTCTGGTTATTGTCTCTGTTACTGCACAGAACTTCTCAGTTTGATCAACTGTATTCTCCTTTGTTTTTCTTGCTGCTGAGCACAAATCTGCAAGATATTTCTGTTTATGTCATGGAAATAAGCAGAAACCCTGTGTTTTTCTTATATATATTTTAAGTTCTTTAGATCTTTTATCCATGTCACTATTTTAACTTGACTTTGTGTAAGGTATGAGATAGTAATCTAGTTTCATTTGCATGAGGCAGTTCAATTTAGCCAAAGAACATTTGAAAAGAATAAGAATTGTGAAGGAAGTGATGTTATCATTTTTGCAGTGATCTGATAATATACATTGAGAACCATAAAAACTATGGAAAAACTAATTAAAAGTATAAACCAATTTGGCAAGAAAGCAGGTTATAAATCAACAGATGAAGATTAGTTGCTTTCCTATAGGCAAACAATGAACTTGAAGAATACTTCCTTTTTAAAATCTCACCCCAAAAAATTAAATACCTAGAAATAAACCTAACAAAAGAGAGGAGGGACCTATACAAGGAAGTCTTTAAGACAGTGTTAAAAGAAATAAGATACACAGAAATGGAAATATATTCCCTTCTCATGGGTTGGAAGAATCAACATTGTCAAAATTATTATACTACTTAAGTCAATTTATAGATTCAACACGATCTAAACAAAAATCTCAATGTCATTCTTCAAAGAAGTGAAGCAAATATTACCGAAATTTATGTGGAAACACAAAGAACCCAGAATAGTAAAAATTTCCTGACTATAAAGGAAATACATTCCTTTATATTTCCTTTAAATACATAAAGGAAATACTTTAAACCATACTATAAAGCCATGATAAGCAAAACAGTATAGAACTGGAACAAAAACAGATACACAGACCAATGGGATAGAATTGAGTGCACAGAAATAAATCCACACATGTATGGACAAATAATATAGGACAGTGTAGCAAAGAACATTCACTGGAACAAGAAAAACCTCTTCAATAAATACTGCTGGGTAAGTTACTGCCTTGTTGAATTTAATTTTAGGTAAAATAAAATCTTCCTCTTTTTAACATTTACATGATAGTTTTGGCATTTACATTTGTTACCTCAGTTCCTTCTACATCAAATCCTTTCTTTCATTGTCACAGCAAGTAACAGCAAAAGTTTTCCCTAAATAGAGTAAATCTTATTGCTACTTTCTGTTACTGTTACCACAAGTCACAGCAAAATCATTCCCTAAATAGAGTTAATCCTATTGCTACTTGTTAAGATATTCCATTTTATTTTATCACTACTGTTTACAAGACATTTTTGACCCATTATCTCATTTAATCATAACACCCTTTGTAATAGTTGGAGTAAATGTCATTCTCCAACACTGTTTGCAAATAAGAGACTCAAAACAAAAAATCAGGAAATGCATCATTCAATCTTCATCTTTGGATAATGTAGTAGTTGAATATTGTTCCCTTTCCACCAATACTTACGCATTTGGAAGCTAAGAAAATGAACTCACTGTCATTGTAGATATAAAGTTAAAGATCTTAAGGTGAATTTAGCTTATCTAAGTTCCTTAACACCCAAAATTTAGGTGGATCTAAAATCTAGTGACTGATATCTTTTTAAGAGAATGGAGAGAGAGATTTGGACACACAGGAACACAGGGAAGAAGGTTGCGTGAATACATAGCATAATTTGGAGGGGTGTTATCACGCAGCAAAGAAGGGGCACTTGGAGTCACCGGAAACGGGAAGAGGCAAGGAAGAATTCCCCTCAAGAGCCTTTTGTGGAAAGGTGACATTGATGGCACTTTGCATTTGTCTATCTTCTGTGAGTCAAAGGATAAATTTCTGTTGTTTTCAGTCACAAAATTTTAATAGCTAAATCAGCTCTAAGAATGGGACACAAAATTCAGGGGTGGCCCCTTGATCTTTGAAAGAAATCACTTCTGCTGTGCCTGCTGTAGAGAACAGGATTGGGAGAGGGTTGGCAGACCTGAGAAGAAAAGATATGGGCACTGATATGTATGTGAAATGGGCAAGAGTTATAACCTGGGTTAAGAATTCACCCAAATTAGCCGGGCACGGTGGCTCGTGCCTGTAAGCTTCAGTCTATGAAGCGGCTGAGGCTAGGGATCGTGGTTGAAGTCTTCTTCAGGGCAACACAGCGAGACCTAGTCCCAAAAAATAGCTGGGTGTGGTGGTGTGCGCCTGTAATCCCAGCTACCTGGGAAGCTGAGGCTGGGGATTGCTTGAGTCCGTGGTACCCCGGGCAACGTGAGCCTGAGGTTCCATGGGCAAAAATAGCGAAACCTAGTCTCAAATATAAAAAAAAGTTTTCTTCATTAGAACTACATTTGGAAGGACTGGGATTTTCAGAACTCTGTAACTGGGAAAATTATGTAGGAGAGCAATTTGGTGTTGGAAGTGGGAATCATTCTGAAGGCATCTATTCAGATAGGACTTTGCAAGTATAGACTGAACACAGTTTAGTGGAACTATCAACCACAACCAAAAAAAAAAAAGTTATTATATACCTGATTCTTCAACTTGGTCTTTAAAAACCCCTGTCATTCTCAAATAGGAATGTGCATGCAATTTGAACCTATACTTATAAAATTGGCTCATATCTCCATCTAAATTGTATTTTATATATTCTGTGCTTAGCTACTTATTAATTAACCTCAATGAATATGGTTTCAGGGGCTCACAGACTCCTCCCTTGGGAGTTTTCCTTTGGGGAGTCAACCTGCTCCCCACCAACCCTGGTGTCTGATCTTTTACACATCTTGATATTAAACAAAAAATGCAACCATTGTATCTGAATGTATTGGTAAAATAGAATGATATCTTCCCTTTGCTCATTCCTCCATGCTTATGAATATAAAGGCCACACATAGCTACATCATCCACAGAGAATGGAAAATAGTCAGGTGAATCTAGACACAAAACATACAAAAATGAAAACCGAAATGAATTATACTGTGGTCATTTGTTTTGCACAAGGGACCTCCAGCAGATCTCTGTAAGCAAGGAGCTTGTTACAAAAACACCAATTACTTATAGTTAGACCAGACTTCACAGGCAGGAGCACAGTTGTCTTCAAGATTGCCCCTCATCTCAGATATCTGTTACAAATTTAGTGTACCAGGATGATTCTTACTTCTGAGATTTTGATTGTGAACTCAGGAGGGCCAATTAATCCCTGCAGGTCCCATAATCAAGAGTTTCAAAGAATTCTAGAAAACACTGTACTTATAATTGCATGATAACAAAAACATACTAATCAGAACCAACAAAAGGGAAAGACATATAGGGTGAGTTCTGGTGAGAACCTAAACATAAAGTTCAAGAACATCCTCACTTTACAGTGTTCTGGACAATCTTATCTTTTCTTGGCTGTGATGTGTGATAACACTCCAAGCGCTCCAAGCGAGCTACACTCTTTGAGAACCACTGGCTAAGCATACCAGCCAGGTACATTAACTTTTATTGCCTACAGTTTTGTTGGCATTACATTACATAAGGATGATTGACTGAATCATTGACAAGATTGAAAATCTGAAACCCCTTCCTTTCCCTGTAGGTTGGACTGATATCACATAGTTCAAAGTCTTAGCCCTCAAGTCACATGATTGGTCTTCCTGGCATGACCAGCTTCCCTACTGTGTCACACACTATCTAGGGGCCCATTAGAAGTCATCCCACTGGCAAAAATGATCAGGTGTGACTAGAGGGATCTACCAGAAATAACAAACATATTTCTCTCTCTCAGGAAAATTCAAGGGTTAAAATGGTTCTTCCCAGGATAGAGGGACAAAGGTGAGTCAAAGTTTTTAAAATACGCTCTTGTACTCAAAAGGTTCATCTCTAAATGAGAATAATAATAATCACTGCATATGATTCTGGTATTATAGGGCTCATTCAATGAATGTAGGCTGTTATTTTTACTTTACTAAATATATGGTCACTGAACTTCTTGAAAACACATCCTTTGCTAATTCCATTGTAAATTAGCAAGGGAAAGAAAATATTTTATTCATTTTTATATACCTCAAAGCAACTGTGTCTTGCACAAAATATTTCCAATCTATATTTGTTGACTTGCTTTAAAATTCTATCTACCTTTCCTAACATCTAGTATATTCAAGATGAATATCTGTTTTGTCTTATTTGAAATAAACATCGCAGCTTTTTCATAAAAGGGATAGAGAACAGCAGAAGCTGCATTAAAAGCAATAAGAACAATCAGTAACTCCCAGGGTTACTGCAAACATTGGTGAGAGAATTGACCTTGACGAATAAAATGTTTACATGTACTTTTTGTTCTCTCTTTTAAAGCCTAAGGATATTTTTTAAGCTTTAGGACATTTTCTCAGCATTTAAAAGAGCTATGTTCTTGAAACCAGATGGTCTCACTTATAGATGGGACATAGGGAAAGCAAACAAAAGGTCAATAGAAAAAGTCAAAACAAGCTAACAACCAAACTATACAGCTCAGGTGGGGGAAAGAGAGATTAAGGAGGAGATGAGCACAAAGCAATGAGGTCCACAGGATAACCTTGGGAAATACAATGATGTAAAAAATGTATTTGTAAATAAAATTATTAAAAAATAAAAGATCTGTGTTCTTCACATAGGAAATTTCTATGATAAAAAATTTTAGATACTGTCCTTAATTTTAATAATTAAGGTAATTGAAAAACAATATTTTCAAGTGTAGCAAAACTATAAAATACCTGGAATTTATTGAAATGAGCAAGATCCTTTTAGAAAGAAACCATAAAATATTCCTAAAGAATATTATCTGGTTGTTTGTTAAAGATTCAATATCATAAATACTCAATTCTCTACATCTTAACCTTTAAATTCAATGAAGTTCTGATGGAAATCCCCAAGTTATTTTTTATGTAATGTGACAAAATCACACTAAAACTAGTATGAAAGTGTAAATGCAGAGCAGAATCCAAGGTAATTTTGAAAATGAAAAGGAATCCTGGGACTTGTAATTTTCAGAAAACAATCATTATGATAAGCTATAGTAACTAAATAGATACAGTATACAAATATGACTAAAGTGAATCTTTGGAATAGAACAGAAAGTCTACAATATTTATGGGAAGTTAATATATGTTGCAAGTGACATTTCAAATCAGTGGGAGGGTTAATTAACAAATGGAATTAAGGAAGCTGTATATTCATTGCAAAAAATATATCCTTTGATTTCTTGCTAGCTAAAAAGTAAATTTCAACTGTAGTGAAGTCTTAAAGGTGAGATTAAAAGTGCATGGTTGTACTATGGCTGGCAGAAAAATGAAGGAAAGCATAAACAGCTGGGACTATATAAAACTAAAAAGTTTCTGTTCAGCAAAAGAGACAATAAACAAAACAAAAAGAAACCCAACCAACTGGGAGAAAATTTTTGCCCTGCAGACAAGCGACAAGGGTCTGATAACAAAGATCCACAAAGAGCTCCT